>JWHW01010480.1:235375-280284 GCA_000931545.1 Papilio glaucus
TCGGCTTTCTCTCGGCTCGACAAGCTGCGACTCTATCGAGCCCGAGCCCATAGAAAACCGTCCGGAGAAAATTATGAAATCGTCGTATTGAAGGCAGGCGGAAAACTAGAAAATTGAATCCTAGTTTTATAATGCATTCTATATTAACATAACGGTTGATTTCTAATCGTACGGTAAAAAATATTGTTAAGTAAATATACTAACTGATTGCATGCTTTATTTTATTTTTGCATAAGATTTCTTACTCCAGAATTACTTTAAAAACAGTTGTATTTTTTATTATATATATATTATTTATCCTTATGATTCCTGCACAAAAAAGTGACTTTAACCAATATTTACATTGGAATATCCATTTCAATAAATAAAGGCCCATTTGGTGTAAAATGTTATATGGCGTTGGATATAAAAAGTCGTAAAACCTGATACAAGATGCGACTTCTTGAATTAATCAATATAAATCCCACCAATTATTACCATAATGATGGTGTAAAAGTGATTAGTGTGAATATTCTGGAGAATATAGTTGAACGTAAAAATCTTATTTCATTATTTTTTAGACAACTAAACGCAGTATATTTTGTTTTGTTTTATGTTATACAAAATTAACCATTCAATTCATATGAGTTTTTTTTTTCAGATTCCGTCGAATTATGTTAAATAAAATACTTTTTTTCGGTTATTTCATGATGTCACGTTTTAAATATATAAGTTTTTTTCCTAAGGTTAACGTACTCTCCATTACAAATTATGCAGAAAATTAGAGATTAAAAAATTCGTCCGTTTTTTTTTTCATTATCAAAAACTGTTTGGAAATTATTTGCTTTGAATAAAAGAAATTAAGATTATATATCTTTTAACATCTAAATGAAAATATAAGCGATAGAAGACTGATCGTATCATCATCCATGAGTGCGAATAGTATTTTATAGTGAGGCCATAAAGGACTAGATGATTCGTTCCCAACCCAACCGAGCTGAATCGGTCCTTGCCTGCCCAGTCCTTGCCATTCAGCACTGAATACTTCATTAGATGACTTAGCACAAGTGTTAATAATCCACTACGAGAACTTCCAGTCAGCCACGAACAATGCAACAGCACCGCGCTCAAACATCTTTATCGAAATAAAAATATCTCACCGGCTCGCGGAATGCAATCCGATTAAAATAGGTATCTTCAATCCAATAACGTTCTTATGACACGCACATTATAGTCTAAACTCGTTATTTACCCGACTAAAAATAAATTCCAACAATAATCATTAATATTGGCATGACGTGCGAATAAACGCCGATACAAATCACACAAAAGGACGAGTGGTCTCTTTTTAACCCTTCGTCATATTAATTTGCACGATCATCCGGCGAGCGTCGACCCAAGCCGCTCGACGGGTAAGACGTTTTAAATTAGAATATTGAACTGACCGCCGTTTGTCCTTACGGCACAACGAAAATATGGCTTTCAGCTGTGACAAATGTACACCGGGGGGTTATTGTTTTGACGAAAGCACGAGACGCTAAGGTCAAGAACACTGCATTTGTCCGCAAAAATCGTCGACGAAATACAACGAGTCACCTTCAAGATTCAAGATATTACTCCCACGCCTTGAGGATATAAATTACGGAATGTTCTCACGACCGTATCCTCTAACGGTGGATTAAAGACATATCCAGTCATTTGAATCCAGCTTTCACCAGATTTATAATAAAGCCAATGAAACTTTATAGCACCTTATTTCTGAATAAGAAACAAACTAAGAAATTATTTGATCTCATTAACAAGACAACTTACTTAGACACTTATATGCAATAAGAAATGAGTGCAGAAACTCCAGAACTCATCAACATTCTATATGATTCTGTAACGGTAACCAGTTGTTGGACAATCGGTCCGGGTTACAGAAACCAATAAGGATAGCAAGGGCCCAATCTTTGGGGAGGATCATATGAAATAGAACACATATATGGTGCATGGCAATCTGAAACCAAATTTGTAAAAAGGTTTTATAGCTCCTCTTCCTAGAGTGGGTGGGAAGGAGGAGAGGCAATATCTGTGCAAGCGACTTGTCCGCTCATATAATATTAATGTGCGGCAGTTCAGGCGGCGAGACGGGATGTGAATGCTCTCGCGGTGAAAGCCGGGTGAAGCCCATGAACGGAAGCGTGCCGACTTTACCCCACCTCTCGTCGACTGACAAGAAACTAACCCGAGTGGATTAGGCCGCACTTTTGGATAGTGTACCTAAGCCGTACCTGATCTTATCTGGATAAATATAGAATCACGCCCGTATCCTGTAAACTGGCAAAAATTACTGATATCCATTTGGCATGGTCCTAGCGCACCTGTCTCGCTTCTCCTACATCCATACGTTATAAAAATTATTAACATCTTCCAGACATACAAAAATGCGTAAATTTCAAACTCGATAAATAAAATTCCCATTCGTTTCACAACATATACATGAGCATATAAAAATAGTCATTTATATGCGTGTATATATAAGATATAAAATTTAAATAACACAAGAAATAAAATTTATTACATTCAAATAAAAAATTGACATTGTACGTGCCTAGATTAGCAGAGCAAGCGTGACGGCCTTGACACGTAAGGCTACCGGACGAATTAAACGGCTTTAATGTGAATCGGAATGCTGAAGCTTTCCACAGACGTATTATTGCATATTCTTCTATAATTTTTGCTATCGTTAGCTGTTAAGTTAAGCATTTCGTGATAATTATGCGAATTTCATCATTGATTTTAAAGTTGTTGCCTATTAATGTAGTTCAAAACGGGTTCAAGCAAAAATAATTTTTATTGTGAATATATAAATGAAGAAACTGACTGACTGATATATAAAAGCCCAACCCAAACTCCTTGGCACAGATACTTGAAAATTTGGATAGAGATTTGAGAAGAGGTGAGCACTAAAAATGGATTTTTCTAATTTCATTCCCCTAAAGGTCTAAAGCAGGAGATGAAAGTTCGTATGGAGAAACTGTTCGTGGGAAGGCATATTTCGATAGTATTTGAACTATTGAAAGTGCTACTACGGTACATTCGATACGTTAAAATTTAAATCAAATGAAAATCTTTATCAGCAAACTGAAGTAAACATTATAGTAAAACAGAAAAAGATCGAATAATGCATTATTTAATATTAAGGCTTGACAAACGTATCGAAATAGACGAAACATACGGCCGCTGTCAAGCAACATATGTTATTTTACCTACAGCTAAAATTCCAACTCAGAGACCTCGTAAGAATAAATACAATACAAGGTCTAGTGTAAAAGAAAGAAAACTTTAGTATACTCGTATTACCGCAGCATAACACGGTAGCCATGGTGTGTTACAACGTTATTTACACTGTCGGGCGCAAGGTCATCCGCCACGTGCCGCCGTTTTGTTTCTCGCCTCATGGTGTCGTAAAACATTTTATCCTTTTGCACTTCGACTTCAAAGGCCCGTGACGTCGTTCATTACATTAACAGATACTTTACGATCTCCACGCTCAACATTATAATGTTCAGAGCAGATTACAATGTCGCTTAATATTTTATGTGCATACACTTCGTTGTCTTTCATCATGCATTCATGTAATAAAAATGTAACTGATCGCTGTCTGTACATGGAAGATATTTGAGAAAAACTATTATTCGGGGCCTTCATAAACGCAATAAAACCCATAACAATAATTATTACAATTTTTGTGACCCCACAACGCGGGAAAAGGGCAGGGAGATGATGATGAGGTTATCGTCGTCATCGTTTAAGTAAAAATGATGATATTTCAAATACTATTAACTAGATTTTAACAAAGTCTACTTAGTAATAGGAATGCATGAGATGTTAACACTGTTAGTAATGAATCTATTGTGGCAATATGAAGTGCATATAAAATATTCATTCATACAAGCTATTCACGCCACGGATTGATTGCTATAGAATGCGTAATGCATATTTATCCATTGTAAATGTAATCCTCATTGTCGAGGTGTTATAAAGATTAAAGGAATAGATAAAATAATACATATAAATAAAGCTAACGATTAACATCCTGCGTTTCACCGCGACATTGCAAAATGGAAACCATTGAAATATTTGCCAACTACTCAAATTGTTACATTGTAATTTAAAGTTAAAGGGACAAGTATAACTTCGGTCTATCAAACATATTAACAAGTGACTACAACAAATTATACTACTATATTACGCTATTGTTTAAATAGTAGTCGAACTAAGTTGAATAACTGCATTCATAATAGATTTAAAGTCAGGGTTGCTACGAAATATATTTATTTTGTTATGTACCGCCTCAATGGGGATATAAACAGCTGAATATACAGTTAAGCAGCTGGAAGTGACAGAGCAGCTGTAGGTTGATACATTTAGAAAGAAAGAAAGAAGCCACTACTATCGAATAACATGTTTATCATACCGAACATTTTACAAAGTTATTTATCGGATGCTTACTTCGTTAGTTTGTCAATAAGATAATTAAAAATAAAGATAAAAGAGTAGAGGATTAAAAAATATATTAAAATTCTTTAGCGTGGACAAGGCGTACGCAAATTGTATAATTAAATTACAAAATCGTTCACAAACGAGGCACAAAAACAAAAGCTCGACTTCTAAAACAGATAACGTCTTGTCCTTGCGTTACAAGGTCACCGGTCAAGAGACCTCGTTCGATATCTCGATATGATAAATAGCTTCATAAATCTCATAACATATAAATAATGTGAAATCGATTTAAAAAGAAAACTTTGACCTTGTCGAATTTTACATGGGTATTATTTATTATTTTCATCCCGACCGCTTTGTATGGCTTTAGTTCCACTTTTTTAAAATTACAATGCACAAATAACATGGTAATAACCTCGTTAAAATCCTCCACACCTAGTTGTATCAGAATGATGATCTCCTTTTTCTGTTTACCTTATTTAGATAAAAAGATTTGAAACTATATGTTTTTGCTAGTCAAACAGTAGTTGTCAGTGTTATTAGTGTTTAGGAAACAATTTGGTAATATAACGGAAAAGTGTATTATAGGCACCTTGTTTGATTTGGCATTCGACGCCGATATCTGATATAAAAATGTTAGAACCAATCCTATCTCTTTGACCTTCCATCCCAGCCAGGACAGAGCGTTATAAGATATTCAACATGTATTTAAAAAACAAGAAAAAGGAAAGTCTGACAAGTTATAACTTAGAAAATGCGCATTATGCAAAATAAATCACTAAAAGAAACTTTTTATTTATGTAATTTAAAGGCAATATTTTATGTCTGTTCGTTTTATGTTCTTTTATTTTTTGCATTCTTCAGAGGGGTAGGCAGAGATCATGGATTTCCATTTGGCGCGATCCTGGCACACCTCTCTCGCTTCATCTATTCTTCTTTCTTTTATAAATCTACGCAATACATGCTCGTCGGTTATGGGTTTTCCTTATCCTTGTAAATCATATAAAAATAATATAAATATATAAAAAACAAAGAAGTGAAAAAATATATCAAAAATATATGAAAAAATGTAGCAAAATAAAAAACTGCAACAATAATTACACGACTCAAACGGGTTCAAACCCGCGGCGCCCCGTCCACAATCGAGCGCACGTTCCTTTTGTAAACAAACATCTCACAATGAGCACACGCAACAAACCTACAGCTGTTCGCCGACAATGGCCATCCCAGTTTACAACTTACGTAAACTGGACTAAGTTTACAAAATATGCTTTCATAATTTCAAAACATTTTTTTAATAAACAACTACACTAAAGTACTTCATATACTATAGTACTGTTGAAATCACAGGTAAATGAGAATTCATTATGTGGCAGTAAATGTAAAGGGTAAAGAGTCAAAACGGTCCATCCGACTTCAAGCGATCGCCACACATAGGCAACCGCAACAAGCTAATGAGTTACAGATGTGTTGCCTACCTTTAATAGACAGAGGGGACAAATACCAAAAATTATATTTCCTATTTATCCCCTTCTCGATCAAATTTTTCTCCCCTTCCCGTCCTTTCCTTGATAGAAATGGATGAGAAAAGGCCTCTTGTCATGATCATGGATTTTGCAAAAATGTCGCAAATTCATTTGTGAATTACATTCAATGCCAAGAAAGCATTCGGTATCAAAAGGCTTTGTTGCTAGGTTTATTTATTTTACATGTTTGAAAAATTTATTTCTGGATATTGAACCTATGATCTGTGAGTAGACACAATCATACGTAATCTTATGTGTATTACCAGTTAAAGATGTATTTCACGATTGTATATTTTTTTCTTTGTGATAAACGTATCGTTGACAACATACAGAGAAAAATAAAACAACAAAATTATAGGGACATGATGGTATTTATTGTACAAAAATAGTGTGCAAGCGTGTAACTCGTGCCTCACGACGTACACAAACAAATTATTAAAACTATTATTTTTTTACATAAGTATATAAAATGCATTCACTCTGTAGGTTAGACATAGCCTATTTTGTTTACAATAGCATGTTGGTATATCGTTGAGCTTTACAACTGAATACGGCCACGCCCCTTACACAGTCCCCGATACAGCTAGGCTCGACAGTGACGAGGCCCTATCGATTCAAGATTCAATTTACATCTCTCAACCGCTAATATTCTGAGTTGCCCAATTCAAAAAGTTACCGAAGCGGACGACATCGAGTCCGGAGCTTATCGCAGCTATAAAAAAGCTTTCCATGTACATTTAGATAAAATGATAAATTAGGCGGTCGGTACAGCCGTCGCGCAGCTATTTGACCGGTTATTTGTAGAATGATAGGAAAATGTTTGACAGGCGAGTGGCGCAGTACCACTAATACGATTTAGTTAAATTTTTAGCAGATAAGAGACCGTAATAACTCGTCTACGTCGAGCCCTAGCGTTAAGAAAAAAATAAGCAACACCAATTTATCATGACGTCCCACGCACGCGCCGAGCAATGTAACACCACAAGGAAAAAAAACGAAAAAGGTAGAACTAAACCGCCCATGGAGTGTAAAACCCAACGATAGCAACGATATACGGATGTACAAATCCATGAATAACTTAGTTATATTCACATTATCTACATAATGGGGCTTTATGTGGCATCTCGCACATAGTTGGACCCTCGCTTGAAGAAAGAATAGAACAGGAAAGCACAACGAAAATGGAAATTGTCGATTCGCCGCATGTTACTGAAGTTACAATACCTTACGAAACACCATCGTGCGCCATAATACACGTGTACTGAATACGCTCAGTCAACACAACTACTGTCAACACAGTGAAAGTGTTATGAAAAACATTCTCTATTACATTTTATCACCGTATTTTGCATAAAACTCCGCAACATGTACCTTTTACATTTTAAAATACGTACAAAATGTATTTACCTAACAAGACCGTGGCGTAAATTACATGAACTAATATTTGCGCATTTAGTATGAATTTTGAAGTTGTCTTGCCGAGGGGTGAACGGCCCGAGGCCTAAAACAAACAAAGATAAAACTAGAGGAGGGAAAACTTATCGCGGCTTTTTATCAATATTGCACCTTCCGTGAAACGATTCTAAGCTATTATCGGGCTAATAGTGCCTTTGTACTCTGGCTATAATTACAACGTTCATTGTTTTCCTAGGACGCGTGACTTACGACAAGGAATTGCGATCATTTGAAGCGGTAAGCGCGTAGTGTGTCCCATACAAACAAATTTATAGACGCTTAGGACACTCAATTAACTTTCAGAAATACTGTATCTAATGCCATTTGACATCACTTCAGATACGCAAAGTAGGACAGATTCTTTAAAAAAACGGCCTAAGCTATTAAGTAGGTCTAATTACCATTTGACACCTCGACCTTTGACGTCTACATTTCCGCATTGCTTAAACAATTATATTCCGTCCTCGTTTATTTATGTTATGTATAGTGTACATTATGTATTTCTGAATGGTTGAATGCACTAACGCAGTTTGATAAATCATGGACAGATTATAAATTATACATAACATACTGATAACGATGTGATAAAATATGGTTACTGATATAAACGATATCGAATTTTAATATTCTAATAATTATAATTATCTGACGGAAAATACTTTCGATTTTCAGATACTATATAACAAAAAACGACTGAGGTTGATAAAGTTTTAATGAAACAAACCGCTGGGTATTTTCGGTATAACTAAATAAATGCAAGCTTGGTAAATCAAGTGATGTAGCTATTAAGACATTACGTATTGCGGACGCGTGCCTCGCAACCCGGTCTACTGATCGAGTGGGCCGCGATGAGCGATCGAAGTCCGGTCGCCCGACTGTCAACGGCGCCCTCGCGGGCCTTATGGGTGAAAAGTGAGCCAACAATTACTCGGAACGAATAAAAGTGATCGGTGGTGAGAACCGGTGCAAGAAGCGGCAGCCGGAACGACGCGGGCCGAGGAAAGCGCCGTGCCGCAGTACTGAGCGCCACGGAGCCGCACAACCGTGTCACTAGTGTGAAACGCTAATTGCAATTACCTAGTTAGGCCAGTGCGCCGACCGCTAGAGTTTGCGTAAAACCTAGCCGCATACTACATACACTGTTCACGTATCATTCGATTACAAAATATGTCTGATACGGTAAACGAGTAAACAGTAGACTTTGCGTAATAACATCCTAACGGCGAATCGTGACATTCCTAAAACAACTCCAGATAAAGCCCCAAAGCCAGTTTCATAAACTATTGTTAATAATAAATTAATAATAGAATCTACAGGAAACAGATTCGGAGATCTCAGTTTGTGTCGCGTGAGTCGCTCCGTGCATGCCTCGCTGTGATGATTTGAGTCCAGCTCAAATGGCGAGCGTCGATCGAGTGCCGGCGCTATCGCTCACATAGTTGATCACAAGCGCCTCAGGCAGTAACTAAGGCTAAATCACAAATATTACGCGGGGGCTGGGCGGCCTGCGAGTCGTCACGCCTCTCGCCGGCGCTAGCACTGGGCAGGGCCCTCTCACTGTCCACTGCACTGCTAACTTTAAAATCGTAGCTCGTAATCCTACAACTGTTCACAGCACTTTCACTTTTATCATCGAAGAAGGAGCGCCGGTCGGAGTTCGTGGCCGGAGGCGAGGTCGAAAACAATTTGATTTCCAAATCGCGCTGGCCATTCAGTGAAGTAACGATCTCCGAGGAGATCTCCAATGCGAGCGGGGACCGAGACTCGGGGGAGCTCGCTCGTCTCGAAGGTGGGAACAAAGAGTACAGATTAGATGATGACAACAGATCTCCTGTGGATACATCACGCCTTTCTGGAGCTCGGGAAGAGGGGTCGCTCCAACTGCGTCGCAGAATAGTGTCTGTGCCACGTCTGCCTAGTGGCCCGACGACTTTCATCGAATCTTCCAATTTCGTAGGCGCAAAATCACCACTCGAATTCTCATCTAACAAATCTGCAATCGAATCAGCATCCCAGATCTGGCCGACTGGATCGCAATACCGACACTGACACGAGCTTACTGCGGATTCGGAAGGCGAAGCTGCTTCTACTAGACCGAAACGGGTAGCTTCTAATGCTTCTCCTAATGCTGAGACGCGATACGTCTCGGGCGCTGGTTCGGAGTATTCCAACACTTTGACATCTAAACGATATTGCATTGAGATATCGCGACAGTATGATTCCTCGTACATGCCATGCGAACCTGGCGACATACTGCTCACTGCACAGTGTCTAACATCACCAATGTCTAACACGGCCGCTGTCATATCGTGCGACACAATGTTGTTAGGTTTTCTATCCTTTTTGCGTCGCTTTCGAGGTTTTATAATCCTAGGCAACATGGTTTCGGAGTTGGTGGAGCCTGAACTTTCGTCGCTAGCGACACTGACGGCATCCGTGTTGTTGTTACGTCCGCTGCGGGTGGATCGCGTCTCGTTACGTGGATGTTGCTGGTTGCGTTGCCTGTTGCCCTCGAGAGCTTCGCATCTATCTCTAGTAATATGCTCCACATGTCCAGCCGGGCGGTGGTTCCGCTGCTCAGGTACCGTAGTATATTTTCTTCGATCGTGTCTATTCTGTATGATGAGAGGAGCGCCTTGTGCGTGCATCGCCAACTTGGAGACAGGTGTGTTACGCGCCGGCGGCGTGCGACCAGCCATGGATATGAGGGGTGCGCCCAGCCACGCGTTTGGATGGGGCACGCCATAGGGCGGATAGTATTGTGGCGGGAATCCCGGTGCCGTGGCCGCATACTGAGGGCGAGCGGGTTCGCGGCGCCCGAGGGCGGCGCGCTCGCCCGGACTCATGGCGTCGCGCGAGCCGTTTAACCCATATTCGAAGGCAGTTTTTTCACTGTCACAGTAAAAGTCCAAGTCGCGTGTATATTTCGTAATCGTGGACTAACATCGGAGGCGCGCAATAAACACATGTATTCGCCGCGGCAGACGGCGGAGGACTGACGCGAACGAGTGAATGAGCGCGGGCCGCGGCCACGATCGCCGGGTGGGAGCGGCGNNCGCCTGCCGCTCGCGCGACTATCGCCGGCGTCGCTGCACCGCAAAGCTTCACTGCTCTAATCGCTTAACAATTAAACCGTTGTTTACCTTTCCGCCGCTCTAAAAACAAAACGCCGCGTTGTTTTACACATTTGACGTTGATAACGCGTTCTTTACCATTCGTTGAATTTGCGATAAGAGCACAATATGTAACTACTACGTAAGAAGTCGAAGACTGTACTGTAATAAAGTAACCCTAACCTGCTAATTTTTTCAACTCAATTTTGTAGTGGATTTAGATTATAGAAATTTTACAAATCTTAAATGATGTCCTCGTAAAATATTATTAATATTCAAAACGAACATAAAATCTAAACATTTTAAACCATCTATAGTACTTACCTAATACTCCGAGGCCTCATAATCTCTCCGTTAAAATATAAGAAGCTTACCTGGAAATATAAATAATATTATTAGCCTATTGACAATTAACGTAATAACGTATACGGATCTTATTAGCCTCAAAAACGACACTTTTGATGAGTTTTAAGTGGGGTTCCTAAGCAACGTTGTAAAACATATGCAAAAAAAATCTCAAGATATTAACAGTATAATAGAGACGATACATTTCTCAATGACTAAACTGCTCGCGGATTTCGATTTTGCTACATACGCTAACACAAGTGAAACTACATACATGAACGTATCGGTCAATCTCAAAATATGTTATGGCTATTCTGCTAAATCCTAATGTGACCAAAGGGACAGATTTGATTATAATACGAATAAAAAGAAACTTTTTTATACGAAAATGATTACGTTTTAACTATGTATGAGAAGAAATACTTTTTATAATTGTACTGATAAAAAGTACATACTTTTTTATTACAACAGAAAAAGTAATTTTATAAGCACAGGCAGTATTGCGATATATATAAAGGGTAGATATAGTATAGTATTCATCAAAATAATTCAAGATGTATTCTTTTGATAAATGATTAATTATTCGAGCGATTCCCAAACTTCACAAAAAAGATACCAAGGGATAGATAGGAATATAGCTTGCAAAGGTGGACATTTTGTTGCATGAAATTTGGTTGCCATGGTAATGTACATATGTCATTACCATGGCAACCAAATTAAGGAAGAAGATAAAAAAAGAAGCCGAAGCCGCTGGAAACAGCTAGTAGAACACAATTTCGATTCTCAGTCGAGTAAAGTCTTATCTTCGATAATACAAACATTTATTTTCCAGTCTTGTGGATTCCCCATGTGTTGCTATGGGCGATAGGGATACCACTTATCGTTTTACGATTTCATTCAACTCTCTGAGACGCCAATATATATATTCTGTCAACCTTGATGATACTTTCTTTTAATCTTTTTTAAAGGGATGGATAGGTTAAGGATATTCATTTTGATTTTTTTACTTCATTTAACATATCTTACTAGGTTCTGAAGAATTTATTAACCTATGTATATAGTTACGAATATGACGGTACACGCGGATGCACGGGTCAACATAGACTTAAGGACTAAGTTGAGACGAGGCACTGTTACCTGTAGGTTACCTACTCGTAGTTTAGGAGACAGAAGCCTTAGTAACTTTATTTTAATTCAAACGTTATTTTATTTAATGACAATTAATAAATGAAAGCGTTTGCAACATTGATCACGTGACATCATCGACTCACCCCCATATGGCGTGCGGAACCTTCCGCCCACAGGCACGGGTGAAAGTGAAGCCTGACTCACGTACCTCTCTCTCGATCGTTCAACATACACTATGTATATGTTTACATACATATAACTTGTTCCAAGTATACGCGTTCATTTAGCATATTCATAATTGCGCATGTGTTAACCGATGAAACTTTCATCGCGAGAAAACGTTGTTATCGAAAGTCCGTTTCGGAACTGACATCAGGCCGTGAATAAATAATAAGCGGACACTTAACTCGATGTTGCCATTTAAATGGCCGACTCATTTCGAATTGCATAACACGATTTTATGGTTTAAGGGAAATTGTGTCACAATCTTATTTATATTAATATTAAATGTAGTTTTAACTTTCCATGGAAGCGGAACAAAACATATATCCGTCGATTTATGACTGAATGAAATCGGTGTGCAGGAAAATTTATTTTAAAATATATTATTGAAACGATGGCTACGTGAGCGAAGCCGTTAAACATCTAAAATGTTCAGCTTCGGGCACGGTTCCCAGTCGAGTCAAAACATTACTTTGATAGTTTCAAAAATCACAGGCACTTGTTACGAATCTCTTTTGGCGATCGGCTGACACCTTATCACTTATATATGCTTAAAGATATGGGATTTTTTATACCATAAGGCGAAGGGACGGGCGGGCACTTTAGTTCATGGTAAATGGTATCCCTGACCACGACAATATCGTGCTTAAAATGATTTTAAAACAAACAAGATAACTTGGTGTCTCAGACACGATTGATCGATATGAATCGCTTTTACCCTAATTCAAATTAAATGTACAAGATTTTGCATTTATTTTGACACATCAGTCAAGCGAATATCTTGTTATATATTATAAATCATTATATTTAGTTTTTTCTACAAAATCCATTACATTAAAGCCTATTAACAGAATTAAAGGCCGGCAGCGGATCAGAGATGCCATTATTCCAGTTAAATAATCCATTAAGAGAAAAATCAAAAACGTTAATGGCTACATAATCAGGTGAGCAAGTAGATATAAATAAGGATATATGCGATATTAAATACGAGTAATCCGTTACATTTTCTCAGGACACAGTACAAGTACAACATCGTCTCGACATTTTAAGGCGAAAGTCACTAATATATATTTCTTTATTACCTTAGAATGTATTCATGTGTACACAAATTGTACATTCAATGATGAAACTTTGGTGAATTAATTCACGCCCACAAAATATTTGGGCATTATTATTTTTAAATCCAAAAACATTGGATAAAGCACTACAAAAGATATAACTAAACACAAACTCTTTTTTCACTCCATAGAATTTTCCCGCGTGATAAGTACAGCTAGTATCAAACAAATGAAACATTTTAAGATGTACAAAATTATAATTAAATTCCTATTAATGTAACATCTATATTGTCGGACATTTGTAACTTCAAAAAGAACCGGAAACATTAATTAATAGAATGGCACCGGGTCAGTGTGATTCATGTTAACAAGACAAAATGTGGGACAGTCTCGTAATCGATTGAGTGTAATTTGGCACAAACAAGACAACTACGTATTGTATTAACGGTACGTTGTTCAAATTATTTATTTTTAGTTAGAACACGTGGGCGCAACGGTACATCGTCTTGATTTTTTTCAATAAACAAATTAATTAGCGTAGTACCATCAAAATACACGGGACTTTGGAATCTAAAGGTTTCTCCACAAAGCGGGCGGCGACGCGTTTCGTCCGTTGTTTGTCCAAACCTTTATTGTTCTGATATATGTTGTCTTTCGTCAACAGTAATAAGTGTTGAGGCTATTTGACCATTTCGTACTAATTTTCTGTTTCAATTACTGATTCTCTATTAGTGAATTTAATGGCGAGGAAGATAAAGGCATATACAAAATGTAATGATATTTTCGTAAGCCAAGAGCAGTATAAATACAATACGGGTACAAATACAATATACTGTTTTGCGTTTCTTAGAATAAAAACTATCGTTTATACTAAATCTAAAACCATTTGCATTGAAATATACTAAACGATAAAACATATTTTGTTAAGTTACATTGTATTGTATAAGTTATCTATCGATTCATTGTGAGATAAGGCTCCTTTATCATTCGAAAACATCAGATTACATTGATAAAGTTTACCACCGCAGTTTTAGTGATCGCCCAGTGGCCAATTCTTGTTTTAGTTTATCTTTTATGAGCGTAAACAATTCATGTTTTTTTTTAAATTTAATTTAGGGAGTTGATAACTAATTTTATATAATTTCCTTTTTCCTCTTCTCTTTAATAGAAACTTGGACTACACCAAATCAACCTCCGAGCTCGTAGCATTCTCAAAAACATTTCCGAAGTTATACTAACATTAATGTGTACATACATACGCGAAACCATATCTATATATACATATATGTATATATAGATACGGTTTCGCGAGTGTAGCTGCATAGAGATGAGAAAGCGATAGCAAACTCCGTCGAGTTATCGTCGCGTGCGCCACGAAATCAACCACTCTCGCTCTCACCGGTTCAAAGCGGTTCATTGCTACGACGGTTATTACGGGCCCCGCTGATTATTGCCCACGGCTGGGTGAAAGTAACACCAGAGGGTTATGGGCTAGATGTTACGTAAACGCCAACGTTACGTGAACGTCCGCCCGTTAAACACAATCATTACCACCATTCTATGATTGATGCTCGGTGATTTCGCTTTGCGGTTATAAAATTGATGCCGCATTTACTTTTATAGTTTAGATATCGCTAACAAAAGTTGAAGCTACATTAAACTAGTGTAAAATATTACAAACAAATTAGTAGTAAAGCAATTTATAAAATAAAATATGTCATTTCAATTTATAAAGTAAACAATACGATACGATACGACCGCAACCCAGATGCCAGGTAGGCAAAGATCATGGGGTCCTCCATCCATGCCAGGTAGGCAAAGATCATGGGGCATCCATGGGGCGCGATCCTGGCAAACCGCTCTCGCTTCTACTTCATTCAGACAGCTAGCTAGCAGCACTAGCACTAGCACTAGCACTAGCAGTTTTCACTCCTCACAAAAAGCAATTTATGTTTGACTTAGTAATTATTGATAAACATAATTTAAACTGTAAAGTTTTATATTAATTAGTGCTAATAAAACTAAACTAAATAATTTTACTTTCTTTTCGTTGAATGTTTACATCGATCCCAAGAAATAAGCTTCCGCTTCATATCAGCTTATTTAATATAAAACAACAAACCATCTTACAAATATCTTTCGATGTTTATGGCGGTCGATGCCCGACGAGTAACAACATAATAAATTTAAATTATTTTGTACATATTAATTTCAATTGTTTTACTGATTGCAAATAATTCTTTGCGAAAAACATATTGCTTTAAAAACCGATGTCAATAAAGACTTATAATCATTTAGCGTACAATCAAAACATAAAAAGGCTGATCCAGAAAGAATTTACAAAAAGAATAAAACTGACCAGCTTAGGCATAACGAATCGACGACCTACTCATTTGTTATTCGGAGCACACAAATATTAGCTTCTTTGTCATTGGGGAAACAAGATCAAAGTAATTACGCCTCGTTGTGTTTGTGTTGCATTTTTGACCCGCTCATAGTAATTTTTTTGAAAGGCAAGGAACAATAATAAATAACTTATAATATCACAGAAGGTTTACTGCTGAAGGCAAACATGAAGTTTTTACTGCCATATTATTTTCTAAAAGATTTTTTTTTGTAATGGTGCCTATAGACTTATTCTATTTTCACTACCATTTAAATTATTAACAGATAAGGGACATAACGCCTATATACAAACTTGTTTAATAATGTAATACTGTGGAATTAAAAAAAAAAGAATGAAAACAAACTGTGGGCATCAAGAACACGTTTAGAAGTTTTTTTAATTATTTTTAATGACTATCACGAATCGCAAAATTGAACTATTTTTTCCCAATTCTATTTATAGCCATTAATTACATTCTTTTGATAGCGTAGGCAACACCTATTCGATGCGCAAATACTGTCTGAGACGATCTGATATGTCCTTAGAGCAGGTAGGTAGTTAGTAATAGGGGCCTACTATCCGCAACTCTGCGGCTAGCACGTATTATTCGTGTGGGCGGGACAAAGATCATTCCAAACAGCCTAGCTCTCCGAAGAAACCCAGCAACCCCTTAATGTTGCCGGTGATCTCCGGGGGCGATTTCGGTGAGCCGAGATATTTAACCCTTACATAAGGTAACAGAATCTCTTTATGCTTACAATGTAGGCTTTTTACGTATTTCAGTTTATATTTCCAACCATAAATTATAATGCTTCAGTAGTGAGAAGAAAAGGCTGGATAATTTATTCTGTCAACATATCCCGTTACTGTTAAGAGGTTCCGCCTTTCTCCAGTTCTCGTTTCATTCAATTTTCTTGGCAAAAGTTCAAAAAGAAGCACTTAGGTTAGTCTTTTTTGTTTCAGATTCGCTATCACGGAGACAGCTTTTATGACCTGTCACAATGGCAACGATATTCTGTGAACTATCCTGGCAGTCCACGCGACGATTGATATTCCATCAGGTTTCTGACCTCTCTGTAATTTAGCAATATTTCGTATATATGGTAGTGAATAAATACTGTCATTATTTTTGTCTCATATGTTGTTTATTTTATCTCTAATTAATCATCCGTAATTTTTAGCTTATACTTTTTAAGCTACTCGAATGTTTTTGTGAAGCAATGGTAAAACAAACTTTTTACTGTCTTATTAGAAACGTTTTTGTCTCATACTCTGAAGTAACTTTCTATTTTATGACGTCATATGATCTTTTCTAGTCCAATCGCTCCGACCAAGTCATTACAGATAGTTTTGAACTCTTACATAAAGATTACATTTACATTACGTCCCATACAAACGAACAACATATTGGGGCCCGCTTCGGTTATAAATTTCCAATAGGTCTTAAATCTT
This sequence comes from Papilio glaucus, assembly GCA_000931545.1. Taxonomy (NCBI): domain Eukaryota; kingdom Metazoa; phylum Arthropoda; class Insecta; order Lepidoptera; family Papilionidae; genus Papilio; species Papilio glaucus. The sequence goes on from JWHW01010480.1 coordinate 252,528, forward strand.
TTTGACCTTTTTACTTTTCTAAATATTTGCATCACATCGTAAGACAACCTTACCTATTCAACATACAAGTGGCCTTTAACCTAACAAGATTGTAGTAGCCTCGAAGTACTCGAAGTAGTACATTTCACACACAATCCAATATACTAGGTGACATCCTTTTCACAGTTTAATGCGTTACATAAACACACTACAAAGTCTACTATCGAGTGTTGTGTATGTATTTGTCCAAAGTGAAAGTAAAGAGTATACCAACACGGTGGAGAGCACGAGCTTGCTGTAAACACTGCACGTATTTGCTCAGCGGTAAAACAAATATTGCGTGTAGTGTTTCACATATAAATATCTTCTTAATCGATATGATTGCGATTATTGACCAATAACACATCACAAAGGGATGAAACAAACAGGGCTGGTAATCCGTAATTCCGTTACTTTAACGGTATTAATACCGCGACACTAGTGATTTGTTAAATGCCGCATCAACAATTGTGAAAGCATTGAGAGACCATTGTGGCGCAATTGTCTTCTTAGTCCTCAAGATGTTTACTCGATGGCATATAAACAATTCTAACTTAAACAATACAAGATAATAAAAAGTCGTATTCCTATTGACTTTTTAGTGGTTTAATTAGCACTATGATATAGAGCCAATCATTTTAAGATCTAAGACTGAACGTGTCATTAGCACATATTTATGATATTGCTTAGGCACTAAGACTTAGGGACAAGACTCCTGTACACTTGACAACCTCCTCCTCCTCAACCTCGCAATTGAGTGAGCCTAAACATACAGTGAAGTTGTGAATGAAGTAGATCAAAAGCGTACCCAAAGAACTGGATAAGAGTGGGAGAGTAAGGACGTCTAGCGCGCAGATGGGGAAATAATCTCACCGAATGATTATAGAGACAGAATACTTATTGATATTGTGAAGTATCACATTATTTTCAATCTGAAACGCAGACAAATCATAATTGCTGACACGTCTTATCGCATGTGTGTGTCGTGCCCATTTCCCCTGCTACAGCTGACATTGGATGTACGTGCTTAAATTGTATATTTCCCTTCCTGGTGTCTTGTCACTGTCTTGTAAATTAGGTGTACCGTGCTCAAACATTTATTTCTCTGGTATCTTACGTGTTAGACTTTAATTAAATACTTGATGCGTCAGCGTGGCCTTGTATTTGCTAAGTGATGTGTTTTCAATGCTGACCAATCTAGAACGCCGCGGTCATGGTCGTTAATACGAACAAGTCCAGAGTAAATATAATTTCAAGTGCTCCGGACTACTGATCCCTGTTGACGAATAATTGTAACCATTTATATTACCAACAAACACGCTTAAATAGTTTTTTTAAATGTAAAATAATGTTTTGCATATTTGAATATAAAACTTTGCTGAATAAATTAAATTATACATTAGGCAGAGATTACGGACTAACATTTAGCGCAATCCTGGTACACCTCTCTTGCTTCCCCAACACTCATAAATCAACGCATACATGCTCACCGGTTACAGGTTCTCATTATATCACCTTTCTTTAGTATGTCACTAATAAGAAAAATAAGATCGATATGAGTTCACTGCCACTCACTTATGCAACATAAATTTGTCTTGTTACTCTCTTCATTCATCCTTTCAAAATGCCCGAATCACAGAAGCATATCTTTCTTAATTCTAGTCAAACGTCTACTTTTAAGCTGTACTGAATAAATGTCAACGTAGTAAACTACATCGCAAACTATAGAGAGAGCCGCTTAATATATTTGTGATACAAACAAAACAATATTCACATGTTTACTTTCTTGGTTAACTAAGCAAGGAAAAGCAAATATTTTGGCAAATTTCAAGCAACCGCAAAAATGGTTAAAAGACGTCACGATTGACTTGTTACAAACTTGTTTCGTTGTTTGCACCTTTATTAACACAATTATCGACTTACGCTTTCCCTTTTCTTTCTACGCGTTTTGAGTTGAGTGGTTCTTCCACGGAAAATATTATTAACAACATAAAATTCTATTAGACTTAATAACTAGCGATTGAAGAAGTTACTTCAAAGGCCGCTACATACGTAACAGCATTTTTCCGAGCGGATCGGGGCGGGACTTTTTAAAAATTGCGTTTCATAGAAAATTCGTGTCGGTAGCTCACGGTAGGTAACGCTGAAAGAATTATTAAAATATGTTCAGAAGATTCAGTGTTTACCAAATTACGAAGAAAATTCTTCACTCTTTATAGCATTAACATACAAATTGAAAGCTACAAAAATACACGATAAAAATGATAGTTATTCTTGAATGTTCTTAGTTTTCCCGCGAACATATTTACAACAGATAAAATTAAGACATTTATGAATTACGCTAAACGAACATGCGATAAAAGCATCGGTTAAAAGCAAATACATTTAGAAATCAATATCACCTTAGTCCGAGACAAGTCTAGTCGTAGGTGATATAGATTGATAAAACTTCAAAGCCAATTTGTAATATGAGAATAAGTAACTGAAGTCAAAATAAGATGATATCTACGAGTTTATAGAAGTCTGAAGGTTACTTATTTCTCGAGACTTGGTACCTAAAAAATATTAAAACACGATTTTACTTTATGTAAAACTACGATATGAGTTTCTTAAAGGAATGGCGTCATCATATACTTATCGGAACGTTACATTGACTGTATATAGCTTTCTTATCTTAACTACATTCACTTTCCTTCCCTTTGTCAAAATTTAATTATGACGAACGAAGAACCTGGCAACATACATTCCAACAGATCATTTAGCTTTAGGTTACATACAATTGAAATAAGGAAATCCTACCAAAAACATCTTAAGTTAAATTGTTTGCCAAGACTCAGAAAGTCGTAATGCTTTTAAATAACTTAAATTTATGAGATATCTATTACAGTTAAGTCCGATTTGTGATTAAATTACGGATTGGCCGCTTCGTGAGCCACGCATTAACTATTGACATTATGGACTAAAATGTTATATCACGTTCAGGAACATAGACGACCAAGCCTTAGTACGTGATGTTCAAAAATACGATGACACACTTAAAGGAAACGGAGGCCGGCCGGCGGAGAGCCCCGCTCCATTGGCTCATCTTGGTAGATGCACTAACCTACCCTCAGATAATGCGACAATACTGAATCGTTGATATTAAAGGAACGGGACCAAACGATAAAATAATTATAAAATATGTGTTGTTAACCCTTTCATTATATGAAAACACGGCGACACAATTATATGGATTGAATTACAGTATAACAATTATCTTCCGCACTTGCTAGTGATTAGTGGAGTGCAGGATATAATCTAGTGATGTCTTGACACCAATAGAATTTAACATATACACCCTTTACAACCTTGTTTCAATCTTTAGTAATTTAATTTGTTTCATTCTAGATTGCAAAACAACTTAGTTATTTAACAAGTTATTTTTTGACAACTAATTTATTATTTCTAAAAACCAATATGTGTATGACTAACACCTATATAAATTTAAAGATACTTTTATAAGTTTATATAGAAACGGATCTATCGATCTTAATTACTGACTTCTGGGTGTACTACCCTACTATAATTAATAACTACTATAATATTAAAAGCATCAAACAATTCGATGAATGAAGAATGAATGGAGTAATAAGAAAATTTGTTAGAACAGCAGTGTTGGCAGGGGGAGTCCCAAGAGAACTTATATCGATCAGATTAGTTGCATACTAAAGAAAAGCGATATAATATAAGGAGTATCCGCAACCGACGAGTATGTATGCATGTATGGGTGTATGGATGTAGAATAAGCGAAAGAGGTGTTTCATGATGGCGCCAAGAGGTCTGTCTACTCCCCTGGGATACGGACGTGAGCGCAAATTTATTTATTCCTTATTTAAGTGAAAACTTCTTTAGCCGCGTTAGACGATATTTGGTTCGGGAAAATCTTATAAGTTCGCGTGAACAACATGCGTCAGCAAAATGCTTATTTGAATTTAGAAGAGTTTCGAAGAACTATTTAATTTTGAATTTTATTGTTAAGAAACAAGAGTTTATTTTTGTTGATTATTTATTTATTAATATTTTTTTATAATATATCGACATAAAGGCAAACATCGATAACAATAAGCGAGGTACGTCACTAGGGCGCGCCCGCGCCGGCGGTCTAATGCGATTTTGATTGGCGCCGCTCTAAGCCTCACTTTCACTGAACACTAAGCGTTTATGGCATGCTTCCTTTATTCAAAGTAAGGCGCCGTTCCCACTGCTTTAAGAAATACAAAGAGAATATATTACTTGGCGCAGTGGGATAAAAAAATTAAGATTATTATACACAATTAACTTTAATAAATAGAAATCGAGGCCAGAAACTAATTTAAAATATGCATTAGTAATAGTACGAAAAGTTTAAAAAGATTTTGATGAACGCGGTAGCATCCAAAATGCTTTTTGGGACTTAAAATTTTTGGACGGTTTAATTATTACACATCTTAGACATTTGTTGTCTATGCAGATAAATAAACTTGAAGTGTCTGTATTTATTAACTTTATATTACATAAAAATAAAATTTCCATACTCAATACAAATGATGTATATACGGTACTTATAACAAAAATACAATTTTTAAAATTTTTGTTTGTCTGTCCGGTTATTCCGCGTAATCTCCGAAACGACTGAACCGATTTGGATGGGCTTTTTACTGAAAAATAGGTAATATTGTAAGGATTCAAATAGGCCATTTAAAAAAAATATTTCATCAAAATAATTAGGGTTCCGCGCAAAAAGTTAAAAACCCTCCAAATTGTGAAAATAATTACACATCGCCGTATGGAAACCGCCGCACGCAACTAGTAATGTCACAAAGGTTTCCATAAGATGTAAAATAACTAAAATTTTTCTTGTCTACTTTATTAAAGTGAAAACTTCTTTGGCCGCGTTAGACGATTTTTGGTAGGGTTGGTGGTGGTGATGGTGGCGGTGTCGGTATCGGTTTTGTTGTCGTTATTCTTGATTAAAAATGCCCATTCTAAAAATTAATTACAAAATATAACATAATAAATATTATAACAGTCAAAATATCAGTTGGAAATTCTCAATAATTATTTTTTGATGCCGCAGCTTACGAGATCGTAAACAGCCGTCTTTTTTTTGTTATTGTTAATTGCCTTGAACACGTGCGTTATTTAACATTATTTTGACTTTAAAATTGAATGGCAACAACGTCGGGTGAAATGTAGCTCTATACAGATACACAAAAGTCAAATGTTTGTAATATCAAAATACAATTTTGAGACTTATAATGATGTTTTATTTTGTACGTATTTTGTAGTAACAAAATCTTGTGTAAAAATAAATAAATTATAAATAGTAATATAAAAACAAATAATTATAAAAAGGAACAGCCACGTACTACAGGTGACAAAACAATTTGAAATCGCCGACGCAGTATAAACATGTCTCTAACTCGTTATCTGTACAGACAGTCACCATGTACGATATACGTTCCCATACATTTAATACCATTGAATTAAGAGGCGCACATCAATGGACATTCCAACGTACTAAAAGGGTTCAGGGACGTGCAAATAGAAATGTGAAAAGAAAAAAGGCTCTCAGCAACGGCAGGGCAGAGATTACTTTTTAGATGGGCTGGTATTCAAATGTCATTTTGTAAAAAACGTATGGAAGCAAAATGGCAGTACTCGTAAACTCGTAACGAAATATATTGAATGGAAAACGCGATCAAGCGTTTCATTGTCTTGTACTAGTACTTTACTAATTTGAATGTTTTTGTCATCAACATTATTGGCTAAAAGATGTTCACATCTGAATGTAGGCCTACCCCAAAAATCAGACAATTATCGCCCTTATCCAATGAAATAAAATAGAAAGAAAAAATATAAAACGAAAAACGTAAGATAGTGAATTCAAATATTATGTAAGAACAAGACAGAAAGCGCTTTGTTGCCGAAAGCTTAAGTGCAGACGCGCCCCCTTCTTAGAATTACCAGCCACGGCAACGAAATTGTAAGTTAATATCAAGTTATTCCCGTACGCGGCACGAGCTTGCTTTACAGCGCAATAAACTACGCGTCGGGCCACTAAGTTCGCGACACTAAAGCCTATCCACCAGCCTCGTTTGTATACCAATCGCCCATAAATCGGGAGATCGCCGCTCGCAGCACATTCTTTGGGACGTCATTAAAAACAGATCTATGACGCCGATGCACGAATATCGCGACACAAATTTTCAACTATGTATTATTCAAATCGCTTCGGTGACTCGGAAACCGGTCACTAATCTGGTCTCGACTATGAGATATAATAATAGTCGAGTGTTCGTTATAATGAGACGCCATTAGAAACTCCGGAGTCGGCTTCATTCATTCGTCGTGCTTATTTTATCAAAGTCTTAAGAGCTCTTTTATAACTGCGATAGTTGAATGGAGTTTCTTCGTTCTTCTTGAGAATAAGATAGTGATGAGGGAGATCGATAGCGAAGGGATTCAATTCTAGTCAAATAGTTGAATAAATAAGTCTTTCAATTTACGTGTCCAATGTAAACTTCCAAAACTAAACAAACAGACTAACTTCTTACTCAGTACGATTTTAACTTTAATGATACGTCAAATTAGTTGATAATGAAAATTTAAATTTCCTTCAACGGCATTGACAAACGGCAAGTTATCCCTTGATCCCTATTGAACATTTTTCAAGGCTGCTAAAAATAAAGAAACCAAAAATAAACGATAGTGTACACACAGGTACATTAATATATAATTTGAACGCTTTTATTTCGTCCGATCAATGTGACAACCTATCGGTATTGTCGAGTCAACAATACATTTATCATAGATTTGAAAATAGCCATTGGTAAACGTTATAATGGATTCGATACGATGACTACAAACTTGACAAACAAATCAATAAATCGGCTAACAGAAGCCAGGGTAATAAAATAGTTAATAAATAATGAATATCAGAAAGCAGTTTGTTAACTTAACTAACTAACTTACTAGCACTTCAATAAAATGATAACCAATCACTACTAAGCAGTAGTTTACCGACACCCCAAATAGAAGACTAAAACATACATAATATAATTTTATTAGCAACACAAATAAATACGGAAACTGATAACATGCTTTTGATAAAGACTATCAGAAGAAAAACACAAGTAACAGCGATAAAAAAGTATTTATTTACGTAAAACAAAACACGCGATATTCAAGCCATAATCTATGTTACATTTTATAGATAAGCATCTAAAGATTCTGCAAGGGACACACATTTTATTACAAAGTCTTTAAAGATATAAAGATCAAAAACTAATTTACATAATTGAAAAAATAAAACTAGCATTGCATTTTAAGGCGCTTTGGCCCTGCGGTCTAAATGATCTAACATACATATGTAATTATAAAGAAATCACGAACACCGCCAAAATAAGGTGTATTTGTAGAAACATGCTAACAAAACCTAATACGTAAGAAAATGTAACGACAGTTCAACAATCGTTAAGTATAAATTTTTTATCAGTCATGCATTTCAGGTGCTGGGCTGCACTATATCGGATCGAAATAGTCGACAGGAAGGAAGGAGGAAGAAATAAAAAATAGATATACAGATAGATTCTAATGTAAGGATATGAAGCCTGGACCTCAAAGGACGGGAAACTGTCAGTGACTGAACGTTAGATATTAAGAAAAAAAAACTAGGTCTAGGCACAGAGAGGATGGAAATTGGGAATAAGGAAAAACATAGAAATTGAGGAACTAGTGGGCGAGCCGAACATCATTGGAGAGGTAAAAGCACACAAACTCGGCTGAGTCTGCCACCTCTGGAATGAATGACGAACGGAACCTGAATCGTGCGTACTTGGGACTGTCGAGAGGCCGACGGTCGGCCGTATCAGGTATCACTGGAAAGATGAGGCTGAGAAGGATTTGCTTGACCTGGCAGATGGCGCGGGATCGAGGAAAGTAGAAATCCTTATTTTTAGGAGGTCAAGGACTATTTTCGATCCCTAAGCCACTCTTCTTCTAGTTAGTTCATGTGTTTCAAGTGCCAAGGCATATAAGTAACATTTGAGCAACGTGTTGGATAATCCTCAAAAATCACATCGATGGGTGCGACATACATTTCTATATTATTCACCGTGTCCCGAAAATACGCATTCGTGTGTTAGTTTTTCACAGTAGTCGTAATATTGGTAGGTAGTCAGTCACATCGTTAGTTTTCTTATCGAAATAACAATTCCAATTTCTTTAGGAAATATTGATTGCACCGCTAACGAAGGTCGCACATTGTTAGTGTTAGCAAACTGAATGTTGCTATAACCATTAATAGTTGAACTTCGATAGCACGAATTAACCTAATGAAACTAGTGGGAAGCTGGATAAGCAAGACCTACATTTAAATTTGCAGTGGATGTTCAAAGATTTAAAGAGATGGATAAGTGAAAATCATCATCTTCCCCTGCCCTTTTCCCATCATATAAGGTCGGTATAGGATTTGGCCTGTTTTTACGGGTCGCCTGCCTAACGCCAACCCTCGATCCTTAGATAAAGTTTCTTCTTTTTAAATTTATAACCAATAAGTACTTTAGAATTAAACTAATATTGTGTGTTACTGACATACATGTATGATTTCAATGAAGAGTGTTCACATCACAGTTTAATTAATTCAATTTAATTAAACCTGATGAAATTTACTTTCCCCGTTTCAAGTTTTACTCGAGAACTGGAAATGTAATTTCGTTAATCCTAAAACTTTTCCACGCAGCTCTCTAGAACCTTTATTAATTAACAATTCTACTCAAACAGCAAAGTTTCAATTTTAACGAGAATTAATGTGCGGCGCATTTTAACTTGATGCTTTCTATTACTCTTTTATATTTTATTTCATTACATTAACAATTTGCTTTACTTTTATAAATTATTTTTTATAGTACTCGTTGTAGTGGTTACACAATATCGCTAACATCAGATAACGTGATATAAGTATTTGGACTAATACATATTATTTATTAATTCTCGTTGTCTCTAATTTGTATTAACGTTAACAAGAACACCGGACTTCAGTAAAACCAAAACATTTGCATGTCATAAACAATTTTATCCTTTTGGAAATCAAACCAAAGACCATGGACAGAAGTTACAATACCGACATTTGTCAATGATATAAATTCTATTCCTCTAAAAAATCCTTCGCATCTATCAAACGGTGGTTATTGTTATTACAACTTTGAGACTAATATTTTATAGAGGGATATAAATATATGTGGGAGATTGCATAAATGAACATAAAAGACATTATCTTAACTTCATAAAGCGGCTAAAATCAACTAAAAACAGAAACAACCAAGCACTGCTGACCTCAACTATGGCTGATTATTATTTGTTTATTCGATAGTATTGGTCGGTAATTATCCATAATGGTCATGGTCTAGTACAATAATTAGAGTTAAACAATAAAATGCCATTTCTCAATATCATGTATATCAAAATACAGATAGCAATAAATGGATACGTTTTAACTAAAATCAAATTCAACTTCGCCTGCATAAATCACAATCAAAGTCGTAGACGGCTAACGTTATCGTAATCCCTGCCCTTGACATGTGAATCCGACAAAGGGTCACTCCTAAACTTTCGTACTAAGCCATCCTCGTTTCAAGACGAGACAAAAGGTTGATAATCGGCATTAATAATCGGCTTTATCACATCCAATGGCAAACAATGGCCGTGGAAGGGACGCATCGAAGGTACGCGCGCACCCCGACCTCTAGACTTCTCCCCGGCGGGGCGGCGGGGCGACGGGGCGGCAAGGTCGCGTCGCCCTTGCATCTACCGTCCGCCCTTTGCTTCACTAGGGGCGATGGAAATCGACCGTACGATTGGCTGCTGTATTAATACATATAGCACGAAATGTACTCGCCACTAACATTTCAGTTTACAAGTACATGAGCGCAGTGACTCGGGTCGAATGTAAAAGTTTTTATATCTGATGCCAGCAAATACGTTTATCTTATTGTTTTTTATGTGGTTATAATATATAATATATTTAATAATAACGTTATAAAATTGCATTTTACTTTTGTTATCTTGATAGAGATAAACAGGGACAGCATTATCTCCTCACAATTCAACTATCTCAGGAAAAAATATAAAGCGTCATATCAGTCTCGTGTATAAAATAACATAGGTTTTTTTTATTACAAAATAGTCACAGATATTCAAACTGAGATTGATAAAATACCAGCGATGATGGTGACACTTTTAGAAATACATATAATTACCTATTTGCATATTTCAACCACCCTCTTTTTTGTCTAGGTTATTAGGTGTTCAAAGGGGAATCGATTCATCAATCGATGATTTATTCGAACATTAATGTTTTATCAGTTTTATGGTACGTAACAATGACGTAGGTGAAAACTAACTCTTCGGCACAACTAACTGGGAAACAGCGACACTCATAACATAAGAGTAATGCCACACGGGCGTTTTGTTTGCGTTGCGTCGGTCGTCGAAACGCTATGATTTCGACGGACAGTGCCATGCGACCAAATGCTGTGTCGCAATCGTAACGAAATGAATAGTTCTGCGTTGATGCAGCGTCGCTCAGCCGGTCTTTAAATGACAATACGATAGAAGTTTGATGCCATAAAAATAATGAGCTGTGTTGAGTTGTCGCTGCGGCGCCGCACAGTGTACCATCAAACACGACGTGCCATCCATCAACGCACGTCGTTTTAAAGCACCGTGTGGCAATCGTTCTGATTTGTATTGTAAAACTACATAGCGGTACCACTCCGTCGACGCAACGTTAACTCAACGCCCGTGTGGCATCGCTCTAAATCGGTCGCTCAACTAGTGCTTTGTCACGAATATTTTTGAAATGCATTCATTTTTCTATTCTAAATCTCTTGTAATTACTCCACTAACTTTCTCTAAGAATTAACCACGTCGCCGGGAGGAATTGTTTTCATACTGAAGATGATTGAGATAATTGTTCGTAAAGTTATTCAAACATTGTTAATTTATAAAAAGACCGTGGAAAAATTTGATGAATGTATTGTACTATTTCTGAACTTAATAGTACCTAAATGTATATCTAAATGTCTATAACAAAGGAAATCCGATTCGTGGACGCCAATGTTTTAGTAGACGTCAATTTCTTCCAAACAACAATATTTAAAAATTTTATTTAGGAATCTGAAATTCCAATCAAGCTCATGCTGCAGACCGCACTCTTAATAATCAAGATAATGATTCTTCGTGATTTTCTAAAAGTGCTCCTCTGCTCCCAGAATTGGGTACAAAATAACCGTTGCAGGAATATGTCGTCTGTAACGCCAACGATTAACCAACGATAGCTGCCTTGTGATTAATCTCGGAAACCGGAAATCGAATAATTGGCGACGCGACATATTACTTTAACGCTAGGACATTAGCACTTAGCAGGGTTGATGAGTTTGTCCATTATACAACATCTGATTGTTTCCCTCTCGCTCTAGGCTCGGTCCCTAATATCTGAGGATCGTGGCCAGCATCAGGGTTGAATCTGGATCGGATGCTTCCATCGGTTTCTGACCAGGACGTCTCTTACGATTCTGATTTATTGAAAGCTAATTTCTATGTCTTTTAATAGTATGCAATTTTTTTTTTAATTTATAACGTAACATTTAAACTTTTCTGCCCTTTTTCCAGCATATTACACTCATTATAAAAACGTCTTGGTAGCGCAACTCCAATCGTTTGAATACATTTTCATCTGCTTATTTGGAACAAGATTACAGCGAACAAACAATTCTCAAGTACAATATTAAGCCTTCGGGCAAAAAGTTTGGAGGCCCCAAATTTAATTTGTGAATGATTCAAGGATTTTTAAGTAGGCATATATGTACATTAAAAGACAAAAATATGTAACCTAAAGAAGCTATACTGAGCTTAGAAAAAACACCAACATCTATCGTGAGACAATAGATGTAACGGCCAGACGTTTTTTACCGAATTTAAATGAAATAACCAGTTATTTTTATCCATTTAGGACGTCACGTAACGAGACCCTATTTAGGATTAGAAGCTCTTGTTAATAAAAGGGTAGGTGGCGTTTTATTTGGCCAAGTGGCACTTTTTCCTTCACACGGTTCACTTGAACGAAGCGAAAGAGAGCATTGTTTGATGATATCGCTCCGTCCCGTACGTGACTAAGGGGATGGAGTGCTTCTATTATATGATTTTATAGAATATCCCTCTTGAATTGAATATTTGTTCTGAGGTCGTATGTGTAAGGATTGCATTTATCTTCAGGATCCTTCGAATTTTAACATAAACACTGTATTAAACTTCATAACTTAAATATTTCGTACGCACTTCTTCTAGCACTACTATGTAACTTACATTAGTCAAAAGTCTAACTTCTCAGGGTTAACCCGTATGTTTACATTAAAAATGCAATAATGCTAACAAGAAAAAAATACATAACAAGATAAATGTGTTATGCTGATCCGATGCGACTAACAATACAAATAAAACAGAAACAATTAGTCACGATTTGGGTTACGCAATCAGGCAGGAAAATCAAAACGTTTCATAACCAAAAAAAAAAACGAAACGATCGAAGACAAGTATGCAATCAAAAAAACATACAGGCTGTCATTTTTAAACACGAAAAGAAAAAGGTAAGAAGCACGCGACGTGTTATATAAACATACGTATCCTCAACGACAAAGAGGTAACATTTCGCAATGTCTCTATAGAAGGCGGATTGCGCAAATCGCGATGACGTCATCGCGCTTGTTCCGGCTTCACTTTCGCGAAACACTTTCACCTCGGTCTCGGCTGCGGGCGCCGTGTCCATTGTCATTCCGCTTAGGCATCGACGACTAGATTCGATAATTTATTCCGATACCGTTCTATAGCATACGATAAAACGCCGGATACTGTTAAATTAAAGTAGACCTTTAAATTTGACACGTGCAAAAATATATTTGAAAACGAACCCCAAATGTAGAAAATAAAACAGATTTTTTTATCTCAAGATTTAAAATAATTATTTAACGATTATGTAAAGAACAAAAGATCACGCAATTATGTTATACGAATCGATTATTATGCTGGACAATTAACAATTGTAATGATTTGTAATGCTAAGCGCTCAGTGAAATCAGGTCGCGAAATATAAATTGCGATGACGAGTTAATAACGGAGATGAATTAAATGCTATTTACCTTTAGAATGTAAATCGAACCTCCCTAATGGAACTCAAGTTACCTCCATGATAATCCAGCATAGCTATTACAATAATCATATTCTTAATACGACGGTCCCTAAACACTATGGAAACTGAAAACGGCTACTTTATATTGTCAACATTATATATAATGTGGACAAAATAAAGTAGCCGTTTTCAGTTTCGATAGTGTACGTAGGGACCGTCGAATAGCTCATAAAACGTTCGAGTGTAAACAAATTAGTGTCAAATTAAACCATAACTCAGATGGCTTTTAGAAGCAAAACCGTATTACAAAACAAGTTAATTCTTGAACCTCCAAAATTAAATAATTTCCAGGCGAAATATATAAACAAAAATCACACTTGGGTTCTAATAAGTTCATATGTTATAGGTTTAAATAACATAATCAGCTAGAACGATTAATAGATCGCTTTTGATATTATCTATGTGGTTTGCCCATAGTGCAGGTATTCTGAACATAAGTAATTATAACACAAATATACATGTTTGTACACGTATTGTCTTAACACAATAGTAATAATATCACGTTTTACAAATGAATTGACTTAATCCGAAAGATACGCTTATTAATGTATCAATAAGGTGACGACAAATATTTGAAGGTGACATTTTTCATTTATCTATTTCGTGTCCCGCGTAGGTCGGGTGATTTTAATATTGGTCCCTAACAATAAAAAATGAAGACTGTATTACTTTCTTCTAGTAAAGCTTTCTAATAGTGGGAGCTAATTATATTGCACTAAAATTAGTAGTTTTAGGAGAAATCAATACAATCAAACAAATATTGAAAACGATGTTTAAAGAATAATATAAAAATATTTATTTCAACTTTGCTTCGAGATAAAAACATGTTATAGTTCCTATAGTTCGTTCCAGATCAAGATGGAAATTAGGTACACAAAGGGTTGTCTTACCTTTTACGTTAAAATACGTAGATTCCAAGATATTTTCGAAAAACAACTTTTTCCTTCATTACCTCATATAAAACATTTGCTATCTATAGGTATTACACGATTTCCATAAAATTACAACATTTCCGATGAATGTATAACTAATACTTTCCAACTTGATATGGAACATCGTATAGGAAATTTAATTCAGTGTAAAATCACTAAAAAAATTATAAAACCGCGTACCGCCTACTCCTGCGGCAAATGCCATGCTAATTATAGACATGACCCAAAAAGGATAATTTGCATAATGTTAATATGCATTGAATTATAGACGGACCTGTTTAACTTATAAAACAAATTAACCAATAAGGCAAGACATGAGGAATATTCCACATTATCGTGGGATTCCAACTAGAACCAACGTGTATTACAAAGATTAGCACACTCAGACAATTAGCAAAGAAAGATTAATACAAAAAATAAAGACTTCGCAGTAAAGAGACATTCGACTACTTTTCTCAAAGCTAATTGTTAGGTATCATTGTCAGCAAAAGCACCACTTCTCACGCCTATCGGAAGAATCTCCCCATATCTTGTCAATTCTGTTAGGTTAGGCGGCAAATATGCATTTCATTTTACTCAGTGAAATACATATGTCACCGACAGATTGTGAACTTCGTCAGTTTATAATAAGAATACGCAAACTATAAACTGTCAGCAAATTGTTAACTAAACGAATCATACCCAATTTGATGTGTCATTACTCTCGATAGTTTTATAAAGTGTCAAAGTCAAATCGTTTATATCGCACTTTGAACACTTTTGATTAACAATAAACGTGTTTCGTCATAGAACACTAGCAAGTTATTTGGGCGTTGATTAAACTGGCTTACACTAAATGTTATTCTATAGGTTACGTTGATGTTGATACGATTTTTTTATTCTATCGTAAAGTTGGTTAAAAATCAATTATAAAATGTTGCTTGTACAAAATCTTTGAAATGAAAGCGTTCTTTTTGACAACGGTGATATAATTGTGAAGCATTTGAATATTTATTAATAAGATAAAAATAACTTTACAATGATTAGATTTGCCGTTCTTAAGTACTACGGAACACAGGCCTGCCTAAAAAAGTAAAATGAAAACATTCTTAAAATACTTTCAACGTTACCTTCACCTTAGCATTGTTGGTATAAACTAAATTTAGTAAACACAATTCAAACCGTCTTGCAACGTTAATACAAATAGTTTGATCAATCGAGTTCGCGTCAGCATTCACAATAAACCGGGGTAAACGGCTTCTGTCAATCACCGATACAATTAAGGGCCATTCATAACCAAATAGGGGAAATCGTATGAAAGGTAGGATTCGACACGGCCAATCTCTACAACTGTACAATTTAGGTCAATTTCTATGTTCAATTATATTTAGGTGGCCAAGTAACTGTAACATAATTATGACAATAATTAGGATTGTGTATGTTTTATTTTAAATCTATGAATATTGGCTTATCTATAGTGTCGAAGGATTTTTAAATAGATTTTTTTAGATGATTTAAATGTTGTGTTAGATATTTAAAATTTTATAAAGGTTTTTATTGTTTGTAGTTTTAATTTTATTTATTTATGTTATAAATTGCTTGTAGCTTGAAGTAGATTTTTTAATGTATAATGTCTTTGCTAAGCATGACCTGTAATTATTTAAATACTAATTTGTATTTCTGTATTAGTTCAAAGTTTTTAATAAAACTTAAACTAGAATGGATAACTCGATCCCATCGATTCAAAAAAGTATATGAATGAGTAACAAAAATCAATAAAAAGGGAAATAATTGAAAAGACAATTAGGTATTAAAGAGGCACACGGAAATCTAAGCTCTTTGGCAAACTAAAACTTGTGGATGATAAACAGAGTAATCTAAAATTTACGAATATACTGAATTTATCAACATAAATACATTTATTAAGTTTATAGAAGAGGTACTACATTATTTATGGTCCAATTTCGATTCGAGCGGTTTTTTAATAATGTGGCTTACTAAAAAAGGCCGATATGAGGAGCACCCATAACCGACGAGCATGTATGCGTAGATGTATGAACGTAGAAGAAGCGAGAGAGGTGTGCCAGGATCGCTGATCTCTGCCTACCCCTCTGGGTTACGGGCGTGAGCGCATATTTATTTATAATTAATTTTATTGGCTATAATACTTGTTTAGAAATGTTTAAACCTCAGATTCGATTTGTATTACGTGTTATTTCTATAAAGCATGTTTTAATATATTTAATAAAAATGTATATTGTATTATTTATGTAAATCCATACACACGAGCACGTGTGTCGCGAGCTCCCGGCTACAGTTCAAACGGCTTTCTCTTGTCAAGCTGACATTAAAAAACCTAGGAGCCCACTTATTGCTTAATTGAGGACACATAAATACAAGTTTTACGAAGCCAACAGTTTCTTGATTAGAAATTCCAGTAAAGTTTCTAGAAAACTACGTATTACTTAAAATAATGTACAAATGTAATAAAAAAGGTAAAAAGTAAAAGACTTTTTGTCCCACTCACAATTCAGAGAACAAGCGGAATAAGGACTGCCTTCACAAGTGAAAACTCAAAACAATCGTTCAAAAATAAATAAATAATCAACAAAAATAAATCCTTTTATCATTGCAAGTCATTATAAATAATATCAATTCTTCATTTATCAAATACATTCACAAATATTCGAAACGTCATCAATGTATTTTAATTTCAGAGTTCAGCCTGAAGACGATAAACAATAAATTAATGCAACACGTTCAATCGCTAATAAATGACTTCATAACAATTCATTTCAATAACCCAAACTACAAGACACGATTCATAAATCACGAGTATTATGTCTGCTTGTAACAGAACAAAACATGTTCTGCATACCGCGGCTACCGGCATATTTTTTTCTATTATTACTACCAACGAGAGCTACGTGTCGATGTAAAAGATAAGACCTATTGAGGAATGTAAATGCCAGTTCCCAGCATTATTCCTCCTATTGAATTATCTCATGACAAAAGGTATTCATTTTAACCACTTTATTTTCATGTATTACCTATTTAGATTAGTCTATTTATGGATTTATAATAGAATTTATCTTCCCTACGTATTAACTCTACCGCAGTAACAATTATTTTTTCCGAGGAATCCAAATTAAATTAAACGCTTTAGAGTCACTTTGTTGCCAGTAAATAGATCTTTGCATTTGTATACTAACTATACGAAGGTTTAATTTAGTTGGTTTAGCGAAACTAAGACGGTAAAATGTTTCTATCCGATGTGATAGGACTAAACTGTAAACGATATTCATACATTCAATAAATCTATAAGGTGTTTGGATATGATGTCTGATAAATACGACTCCTACGTCTTAGTTAATATTATACTTTAGTAAAATGCCATCCGCTTAAGTAAATTCATTTCACGAAACTTTATTCTTAAAAATTTGTAGGCAGTAGAAATTAAAATTACTTCTTACAAAAGCAAGGATCATAAATTTCAAAATAATGTTTTTACATCAATAATTTAGACGAAAAAATGGAATCGATATGATATTGTTATATACAAAAATATTTAAGAAATAAGAGCGATTTTAGATGAAGTTTTTAAAATAAAACTTGGCCTTGTGAGGGTTGTCTATGATGTAATTTATAAAATTTTGAACGGAAATGATTTCTGTAAATGTAATTAGCATAAAAAGAGTATCACAATTGAAACAGATGTTTCACAAAGTAGAGATGACGTAAAGAGCGATAGAACAAACACGTAACAAAATATTTAATCAGCCGGCTTCAAAATAAAAACGCCAAAATATCGCAAGTTCAGAGCATCGAAAAGCGAAACAGTTGACAAAACGCCTTTCTAATATCGAGAACTAGCACAAAAAGAGACCGATCCAATTCGAGCTACTTGTCACAGCGAATTTCCATCAACGTTTTCTCCGCCAACGATCGACCGCCGTCTCGTCTGAAACAATCAATTACATCTTCCCACACTTTCCATCGCTATTGTGTCTGAGCGAGACAATGGCGTCATCATCTGGATTTGTTGTTTGCAGATGTCGGTTATCACGAATTACTATTTACACTAGATAACCGGGATACTTGGCTTTTGATTTCATAAAAATCGCACGATTTTTGTAGGAGTGAGTCGTTATTAAAGGCCTAGCGGAACTGTCTATTGAAACGTTATCAAAATATTTCACTTTATTAACTATCACATTATTACTATTATATTGTCCTAAACATGTGTTTGGGCGATCCTATTTAAAATCTCTCTAGAATTTCGTTGGTATGCACGCCTTTTAATTTTATTTGGTAAGACAATAAAAAAAACTATGAATGTAATGAATGAATATTAAAGGTATTCGGTTTGTATAAGAGGCGTATTCAATTAAATCTTTATTAAGTTATTTTGTACTTTTTACTTTTTGAAGTCGGTTTTTTTAAGCGTAGTTTTTTTTTTTTTACTTTTTAGTGTCTACAATACATGAAAACAAACAATAGTACATAGTACTAAACACATCGCTAAGCCTAGCTCTCCTTTGAATTCACTTGCGCGTAGTTTTTACTTACTTAGTGGTTTAATCTCTTGATATCTTCTAAACTATTGGGCAGAATTATATAGTTCAAAGTGCAATTATAATCTACATTCAATTATCTTGATAATTAACACATTTAAATGGATAAGGATTCATACCGAACACGAATAATAGCGTAGTAAGTGGCGTATGCGTTTTAATTAATGTTTCCTAAGAAAAAATGGTTATTGTGAGACAACCATACAAGATAGATATATGTATATCATTGCGGACTTTTATTTAGCTTATTTAAAGGGCTACAAATATTTCATACACCATTTAATGTAAGTCCTATAGTTTTGCCTACGTAAGCAAGAAAGTAAAATTTAGCGTTGTCATATTATGCATTATTAAGAATAACTCAAAAACTACTGGTCGGATCTTGAATTAAAAAAAATGGGACCAAATGGCGAGCACTAGCTGTCGAACAAAAAAAGAATCATCGAAATCGGATCATAAATCACGGAGTAATAAATGTACATACATTAAAAAAAACCCACCGAATTGATAACCTCCTTCTTTTGAAGTCGGTTAAATGTTGCTTGTGCTATTTACTTTTTAAGTTCCCAATGCGACAAGGCTTGTCCCTATCTTCACATAATGACAACCAACCGGATAAGTGATGAAAGTAAATGTCAAAATATTTTTAGGGCAACTACAACTTGTTTATTGTTGTGGAAATTTTGTATGGCGCAGCGACAATATCAGCTGATCGTGATCCGATTCATCGTGTATCGCTTTCTCACAAATAAGTGCATCGATAAAAACTTAAAATCGCCGATGCCAAAAACGAGTACAAGATCACGACTCCAATATAAATAAAAATCGATAACTGTCCACGCGTGACGATCGGCAATTCCATTTACACTTTCGCACAAGATTTGCACTCTACGTGATCGTTTTGTAAGAAGATTACTGAACACAAGCCTTGTTCATAAAAATAAAGGTCTCTATATTGAAACACTTTTAGAATCGAGTCCGAAATTCGACAGCGCAGCACTCAAGGGACCTAATCACAATACCATTGACACATTATTGTATATACTGTTAATGATAGAAATTTACACTTAAACACTTGAACGACTTCAAAATATCATTTCTATATTTGAATTCGTTCATACAACGGCGGAATTCACAAATCTTAAGAATAAATAAAAGGGTTAATTGATTTTCGCTTCAAAAAGTTTCTAATGATTGTCGACCTGATTTCGATTTGCAAATTGATGACATTTACTATTAATATGCGTTTCTTTTCTAATTGTCACCATCCCCTACAATATTATAAAGCAAATAAATCTTGTGTCAAACGCATTTTATGTGAGTTGGGAGGTATATAGACACTCATAACGAACGTTCTCATATCTATTTCTTTATTTCTATTCTATTCCTTCTTATATTGTGGGTTTATGTATCCGACAATTTATTAACAACAATGTAAATTAGTTCTTTTAGTACATACTCCAGGGAATCGCATTCTAAATCAATACGCAGGCTATTCGCTTATAAACAAATTTATTTGGTCTCAAATTGGACTTAAAAAGAGCCCACCGCCATCAAATGGATATTTTTTTTAATTTAATTGGTCGTAAACATATAAAAACTTTTTGGGTATATGAAACTTCTTATCGCATCCCAGCGTCACAAACAACTACGAGGTCAATTAAAACTAGACCGGTCGTTATTAAAATCCGACCGCGGCTCGGCGGTCACCTACATCGATATAATAACGGTACGGTCTATCACTTTAATGTTTTTCCATAAGTTACTTGTTGTCGAAATTCCAGAATAACGGATAATCTAAATAAAACGTAGTTAGACATCGCATGGTAGATCAGAGCCTAAAAGCAGAATGTTCTTTAGGGCCGTACTAAAAATATCCTAGCAATTTAAACCTAAAATAGCTTTTGGGATTTGCTGATGCTCCTAGTTATAGGACCTATTGGATTTTGAAGATTAGATGGTAAAAAAGGGTTATGACATTTTTACTTTTAGCGGTGGGGAATAGGTCTACACACTTTATGTAAAATTTTTGTTACTTCGGCTTATTGAAATTTTCCTATCTCTCCATTCTTGAACAATGTCCGTTAAAATATAATAAAAATTGACCGCGCTCAAGGATGTCCAAGTAATGTTTAACAAATTTGTAATCCCGCACTCCTTTCCGTCGCACTCAAATCCACAGATTATTGTAATGCAGATTATTATTAGCATTTACACAATGACTAAGTGTCCAGCTTTACAAAGACTACTGTTTTAGGTTAGGTTACTTAGCAGGGTCCAAGGTAACCCCGATATGTAAATCTGACGCGTCCGAGGATATACAGAAATCCCCGCTTCGGCTCTCCTACCACTATAAAATAAAGCTCATTTTAAAACAAAATATCGTGTTGTAATTCTAACAATTTACCAATTATTCTCGTACTTTACAACAGTCGTCATTGTCGCTGTTTTACAGAGATATCATAACTTCTATAAGTTGCCATCAATTATAATTACTGTTTCGATCGACATCGATTTTTGTCTTCTCGTTGTATTAAAGTCGTTAAGTTGTATATAAGTTTTGAGATATTACTCTCAGTACGTTTGGAATCTACAATACAAGCCAACAGTTCTTTCATCTCTATTGAAATGATCATATTCTCTTCCACTCTCTGCAATAGGGCGCGATCGAAACGTCGAGATTATAAAATACAATAACAAAATGTGTAAAATTAGTTTTATTTATTGTGTAATGTTTTATGGTTTTAATAAAGTTATAAGGTGATCGCCGCATCCTCAAATGTATATGAAAATAGACATACATAACATAGATGAACTACTTGCACATTTGCTAGTGTACCATAAAAAGAATCCTGACAGACAGATGTACGTTGAAATTCAACTAATGATATAACCTACTTTCAATGGGAAATTTATAACTAAAATTTTAAGTATTTTTCCTGTAACCTGTGTTTCGAGATTGCTAGAAAGTTGAGGCAATATTTTAGTGAGAAATAACAAGCGTTTTAATCAGTGCTGACGCAGCTACGACCGCGTCGATATCCCCGCTAGCTTAGTGATAGGGCCGCCGTTTGAAATGCAATGCGAGATGCGTCGGACCTACATTCATGTAGAACTTTATCGGGACTTCAATATGGAAACAAATGATCAACCCATGGAGTGCGGGACCGGAACTGAAACCATTCCTAGAACCGAATACGAGACGGCCAAACGCTCTGTTATAATAAATAAAAATAAACCAAATCCAAAGTGACTTTCACTTAATCCAGCTGAAAAAACGGTGTGACTAACTCGATTTCAGATTCGGATTTGTGTAAGAGAGAAAGTTGTAGCAATAAGAAACGGCTGATTTATTTGGAAACTAAATTGCCTATAAAACAATGGATACGCACATAGGCAAATATTTAGGTTACCAGTAACCGTTGACTGGTTGCAACGAGAAAGTTACACATTGCGGAATTTGGATTTGCAGATGACGTGCAAAATACCTATAAAAATAAAACATCTCGGTTCTTTCACTTTTCTCATATCTATTGTTCCTAAACAATTCAGCACATCAATCAATGGGGAATTATTTCATTTAATTAAATTAATACGGTTTTTATCATAAAAAAAGGTTAGGTGACAGCAGTTCATCAGCAGCAAAATGCTAAAAATGCGCAATTCGTTGCAGATGCATTGCCAACCTTTAGTGAATAAAGGAAAGAAGGCATATCTATCCCCGACCCCGATCGTAAGCGGAAAAGAACGAGAAATCGACCTCCAGCACCTCACTTATCGCACGAAACGAAGAATACTTCTACTTCACGTATTTTGCGAGGTCGTAGTATTTCCCCGATCGAGCCAACCCATTCGTGCCCATTCGTAATTTCTATTTACAACGACTATAGAGAATCCTATTTAAGAGCTAATAGACTATCAAATTTTATAACTTAGATGACCCAGCAGATTGTCTGGCATATATATTGACACATAGTAAAGATATGACAAACCAAAACACTTTGATATGTCTTGTTACCTGGAGAGAAAGATCAAATTCAAGCGATTTATAGCAGAGTGTGTTGATCTAAGCCATCAGATATTATTTATTTTCCATTTTATGAAACATGTTTTTACAAAAAAAAAATGAATCTTTTGCCTTTAGAACTAATTAGTTATTTGTATTACAAATTAGTTTCAACGAATGAAAACTTTAATTTTCCCGCTATTACCTTACCTTATCATCAACAGATGGCGCTTATGACATTAACAAACAGATTAATAAAATTATCACTAGATGTCGCTATAACCATTTCCACAGTACAAAACACATCAGACAAAAAATTATAAGTCAATGTAACATGACTATAAATGATTTCTTTTTAATAACATTCTGTAGAATATTAACAAACATGTATTTCGTAATTGTAATAATGCGTTTTAAGGTAAATATACACTTAATACTTCAAATTGATTTGACATTATCAGATTTATAAATATGACCTTAAAGAAGCAATTTAGTTGTTTCGCATCTGATTCCAATATTATCAACATTAAATGTGACTTACCTTGTAAGTTGTCGAGCATGTAACTGAGCAGCTTGGCGGTTCCATTCGAGTCGTTGTAGATGGACAGCATCTCCTTGCTGAGAGGGTTCCCCTGCAGACCGAGGAGTTGAAGGTGGAACAACTTGCCTAGCTCGTAGGGCAACACTCGCAAGTAGTTGTTGTTTAGGTGAAGCTCTCTGAAATAATACGGATATTGTTAATTTTATATTGAAATAAAAGGATATGAACAGTAAAGAGGTACATATGTAGTTAAACATTATAAAAATATATAGTTATATTTACTTATATACAATGATATGTCAACAGATATCTACGGGCAATGTTTCAGATGATACTATACAATCTATATACTAAACCTATGACAATGTTAGGTGTGTGTACATTATTATCCTTCTTCTCTTTTAAAAAAGAATCGTACAATTTAATAATAATTTCACGAGCACAGTTGTGAAGTATTTACTAATTTTTAAACAAACATGGCACAAATAACTGCAAACAAGATGCCGTTGCTGGTACTGACTATTCAATGTCACGAAATGACTCATTAAAACAGACACTTTATTAACTCGCGGGGGTTATAGAACCAGCAACAACACGAATGGGCCGATTCGACCGGTGAAATACCGTTAGCTCACAGAATTAGTGAAATGCCTAAGTCCTAAATCTAGTCCTTATCCACCTGCTATCCTTTTTTAATAAGGATAGGGTCGCAGGAGAACAATATATGACGGGGGAGGGGATGTATAGTAAAATATTCTTTTTCCTGTTTATCTATTAAAGGTAACCAATGTTTCTGCAACTCATTAAGTTCTTGCGAGTGCCTATGAGTACGGTCACTTAATATCAGGTAAAAAACTTGCTCATTTGCCATCTTCTTCCATACAAAACTTCGTTAAAAACATCATATCATAACACAAACTTATTTAATAACACATTTTAAGAACTCCGCTTCCTAACAAGAATGATTCGTGAGTCTATTGAAATTAAAAAAAACATCCTAAATTCAATAGAGAATGTTATATGTTATGTCCCTCGAGACAAACTGTAGCCTAAACGGCTTGACCAATACTGAAGAATAGAAAGTGTCATTCAATTGTTAGTCTTCCCCAGAGAGTCGAAGGGCTACATTCAGTCCGGTATTTTGGTTTTTAAAATAACAATTGCTTGTTAAAAGTACGACACTTTATCATCTATCTGTCCTTGTAATCGCCTCAAGGAGCAAATGTTACGTCATTACTTCCGTAGTAATTTGCGTCACAACTTGTTGATTAATGGAAAAGTAGAATCGAGATATATTTAACAGCCGGTTCTTACAACTACAAACATTGTATATTCTTGTAATAAAACTAACTTCATTCTTATCGTATATTCTTTTTAAATATATAAACCGTGTAAAGAGCTCTTCTTAATTCATAGCAAAATCCACTTTGTGATATACATTCAGTATATAAATGTAATTTTTAAAAAAATACGACAGAAAACTAGACAGTGGTTTGTTATTTAGTGTAATGTTAGTTTATAACCTCTACCCAAACCCTAGTGTGAAAACATTTATTTAACAGTGGTAGAGCCCGCAACAACAACATGTGTGGCACGAATTGGCCAGCTCGACCGGTGAAATACCACGACCTCACAGAAGACGGGCGTGAAGTAGAAGTATTCTGCGTTTCGTCTGATGAGTGAGGTGCCAGAGGCCTAACTTCAGTCCTCTTCCTATTCCTATCCTTTCCTAATAAAGATTATTCATGAAAAGGATTGAACAGGGACAGGATATATGGGGAAAAGGAATACCCTTTTCCCCATCTATCCTCTCCTCTGTCAGATTATTTTATTAAAGGTAGGAAACGCGTCTGCGAATCATTAGCTTTTTGCTGATGCCTATGGGTAGCGGTCTCTTAATATCAGAAAACCAGCTTGCTCGTGAGCCACCTTGTTCCATAAAAAACAATGGTTAAATGACGCCAGGGACTATATATAAATATGCTTTCCCAACACAAGTACTGGCATAATTTTCAAAACAAAACGAAATTGTCTTTGGCAAAATACAAAAAGTCGTAGCTCCCATTGTTAATGGTAGCTGAAGCGTATCACCCACTGCTGAATTACGGCATATAACTTAGGACATATGACCGGAGTCTTGATTTAAGCATAGAAATAAAATGTATTAAAATATAAATTTTTCACTCGACTCCAACACAGACACAAAAATAATCCAAGAAAAGGGATATTTTTATAATATTATATATATTGATATACTGCTGATGTTCAAAATAAATCATCGTTAGAAGTACTTACAAAGCAATTTAGGCTTACACACATAACCAATACATACCATAGGCATACCAATACATACCATATTACATAACCGATGAAGACTTTATATGACAGATGCAAGTGATTCTGTATGTATGTAAATACATGCAATAGTTACCAAGGATCATGGATTCCCATTCTATAAATCCTAACGTGTCCTTTCTGAGTTCCATTTCAATAACATACGCGCACATTTCCATCGCCAACATTGTAATCTTTGGTCTTTTGTTCAGCAACCTGAACTCTATGTACTGCGGGAGGGAGATGATAAGAGAAATTTAAAATTAGAGATTGTCTATCTTTTCACTGATTTGCTATCATGAAATGCATCCGTCTATGCATACAATCTTCATACATCAAACAGTCCATCTCTAAACATAGGACCCACTTTCATTACTCTGTCCTGAGAATGGGTATCCACATTTATCTTCATATCTATCAAATAATCTCGACCAACTGCTAATTCCACTTCCTTTCAATACACGTGTCTCTTATGGAGCATTATATTCATCCATTCACACTTTAATCTGTATACAAATAAAAACTATTTTTAGGAATGATATCGTGTCGCCCGTAGCAATGACCTTTTTCATACATTGTGTACAAAATACTAAGACGGTGACAGGAACATTACCTATTACTTGTGTTTCAGTTATACTCTAGAGCTGAATGGAGAAATATTTAGACAGTTCATATTTTTTTCATATCTTACTAAGACGTCCCCAAATTGTTTTACTAACTTTGTACGTATTTATTGCGATTTGCAATGTGTGCGATTTAAATTCATCTATCCTTCTATACTATACTAATATTACAAAGAGGAAATTTGTAACGTTGTAGTGAAAGTTCTGAAAGTGAATTATCTAACCAGAGTCTTTCTTATCATTAACGTGCAGTATAAAAATTAAACCTAGCGACGTCGGGCGCAATGTGTACGTTATTTTAGATTCTGTAAAATATATTTCCACGATCGTCAAGTAACAGAATATTGAGAATTTGTTGCCGTGCTATAATGGTGTAAAGGTCATTGACCTCTGTATGTCATTGAATGAGCTGTCACGTCTCAACGTATTAGCTAACCTTCTAACTGTACCAAAAGGTCAATCCTTAGGGACAAGTTCGCGCACACTAACGCGAATCACCGCGCTTATCGTTGCAGAGTTCAAAGACCTCTCCTATCTGGTTTGTTTGTCGACTAAAATATAAATTATACCTTGTTTTCGACCTGCCCGGTAATAAGGGGCTTTATCTATTATCATATTTTTAAAGCACGTGCGTTGTTTTTAAACAAGAAACAACCTTATCGCGCCGGTGATAAGGATCACAATGGTGTGTTGTTAAACCGATGTTGATAAGTGTATGCGAATTTTTGAAACATATTTGTAATTCAGTGTATACAGTCACCGTCCGAGTTCATTGGTAAATTATGCAAGCTGTCAACTTGGCAACACCATGTCTTACTGAATATTTCTTGTTTCTTTTCCCATCGTATATCATATGGAAAAAAGATATATATTAACCATCTTCGATTTTACTTGAAATTGTCTTTAAGAATTTTATTTTTATAATGGGGTCAACGCTCTCTTCTCCAATGAGGATTCAAGAGAATCGGAAATGAATTACAATGGACTATCTAAAGAAGAATCAAACTTTTTTTTTAATTTTAAAAATAAAAAAAAACAACTAACCTTACCTAACCCTCTACTACTTCGCCCTTTTTAATATTAATATTATTTTTTCCACCACCTTAGTGAAGGGGACCATAGTCAGACTCCGTCAACGGTCAGGTCAAATTCCGACCCCAGGGAGGTAACTGGGATTTTCTAAGTGATACGGATGAATGTTTTTACTGACCGCGACACGGAGCTCCTCAATTCAGGTCGGAATCAAACCTAGTAAACTATAATACAATAGAACATGAAGGAGCTCTACAGTAACCATCACCGAAGTGTTATGGACATTATTTGATCATGTGTATAAACGCAGGAACCTTACTAATTACCATGGCCAGTTTCCCATATGAAATCATGGGGTGTCTAGTCTTGAAAGAACAAAGTGTAGTATAATAGAGTAGGTTGGTGTGACGTAGTGTGTTGTGATGTGATGTGGTGTGTTATGTTGTTGTGATGT
>JWHW01010480.1:280305-303903 GCA_000931545.1 Papilio glaucus
CGGTGTGGTGCGGTGTGGTGCGGTGTGGTGCGGTGTGGTGCGGTGTGGTGCTGTGAAGTTCGGTGCGGTGTTTTGTTGCAGTGCAGTGCGGTGTACCTGAGCTGTATGAGGTCGCCAAGCTCGACGGGCAGCGAGCGGAGCTTGTTATTGGACACGTCAAGCGTATGCAGCGCGCTCAGCTGGCTGATCTCGGCCGGCAGCCGCTGCAGCGAGTTGTCGTTGAGGTACAGCTCCGTGAGGTGCGTCAGTTGGAACAGTTGCGGCGCCAAAGCGCGCACACCTCCTGTTACCTGAAATATATATTTTTTTATATTAGTTTACTAGCTTTTATCCGCGACTTCTTACGCATCAAAAATTAACTTGGATGTATTTGTATTTTGTAGCTGATTACTTTTAACATTTTAGATATTGAAACCAAAAGTGTATTCCTGCAAGAATCGCGTGCCAATAGCTCACCACACTTGATTCAATTATATATACTATTAGATTAACACGATGCTGCACTGTGAAGCTAAAATATAAGTTAAGAATTGCCACGGTAACTATTGTCGATTCGATGTCGGTCGATTAAATTCGAATCCGTTTCGACATTGGCCTTGTCACGTTACATTTTAACGTGATTTTCCGAATCGGTTCTCAAAAAAACTTCTATCAGATTCCAATTAAATAGTTCTAACAAAGATAATACAAATTTACATGACTATACATTATGCCTGATCATATACAGACACAAACATTATATATCTTATTGTATGTCTGTCTGGTTCACACTGCTTACATCTCACTCAGAATTTTGCACTAATAAAAATTAGATAATACGTGCCTCACGTCGTATTCACAACAAACAAATGTTTGGTTTGTAAATATATATAAAAAATCGGCTAATCGCATAACCGGTTCTCTAATGTTGCTTTGTCGCCTTGGGTCTTAATAACCGTAAAATAAACAACGTGTTATGATTAGGGGAAAGCCATAGCTTAAGGTCCTGGACATTTAGACCATCTTGGATGTACTCGTGCTCTAATGGACTGCAATTCGCATAGAGTGATGTTGTATATTTATGGCGTCCGCTAAAGTGGCAGACCTCGTAACTCCATTTTTTTTCAAATTGACTTTATGATACCGTTTTGAGGCCAGAAGGTGTTGTTTATTATTCTATGAAAATAACTTTTGTAATAACGAGTATTTCTTGAATCAAAATATGTAATTATTTTTTTTGGTAAATCCGATAAATCTATTGCTATGCACTAGACCTTTGTACGTAACATCTGAACAAACCTTTGTACAAAAAAAATCGATATTATCTTGTAAAATTAGATCTGATTGAAGTTACGAGATCTGTCACTTCAGCCGTTGATATGCTACTCGCAGTCTTAGAACTAGC
Source organism: Papilio glaucus (assembly GCA_000931545.1). NCBI lineage: Eukaryota > Metazoa > Arthropoda > Insecta > Lepidoptera > Papilionidae > Papilio > Papilio glaucus. Next base: position 281,690 of record JWHW01010480.1, read on the forward strand.
CATATGTCTAAGCGATGGTAGTCTATTAATCCATCTATATTGTACTGTGAGCTGCTATCGAACTCCTTGCAGGCATGAAAGAGGCAATGTCTAATGCTCTTGTATTTATAGTATTTACAACTCTGCTAAAGGACTCGAAGACTGACACTTTATTTGATGTTAACCGTGCTCACCTCAAGCGCGGCCCAGCAACCGGGCTTGCCCGCCGCGCGCTCCGCGTCCGACATGATGCGGTACTGGCGCCCGCTAGCGCCCTCGTGCTTGTCTTTGTTGCGAGACATTCTGTCACCTGGAATGTTAACACAACATTCTGTCACCGGGAATGTTCAGGCATTCTTGATACCTCAACAAACAACAGGGTGTGTATAACACCGTGTTTGCACTGTCCAAAACATTCACATAAAACATATTAATATCTCTCTCTTTCTCTCTGAAAAACCTGAGATGACAATATGTTTTGTAAGAAAGTTTTCGGCAGTGTGAACTTACATCTCTCTCGCTTCTTCATCCACACGCATACACATCAATAAAAGACTCTTAATATGGTCCCCTTGTTAATACTTAACCAATGGTCTACATCGTGGACTTGGATGACTCTTATCAACACTGTCACTCATTCCCCTCACTTTGCTTGGCTTTCCCAAGATATCTAAGGAATGCTTCAGTAATTTGGGAATTTTGTTAATGTCAAAATTCCCAATACAATATTCCTTTTCCTTCTCCTTCATCACTGTTCCTAACCTTGTATTTTAGTCAGTCACACTCAGCATACAAAGTAATCATTAATCTTTTTTACTCAGTTACAACCCACTTATAAATTATAAACTAAATAATAAAAAGTGTCCGCAAATTCAATACGTATAAAATTAGTAAATCTAATGAAACTAACCTAACAATATTTTAACATTATACAAAGGAGAAATACTCTAATGTTACTATACTCTGAAAATGACTGACAGACTTTTTAATCTAACTTTCAACTACATTGTAAAAAAACGTAAACTACATTTAAATCATTATCAATGAAACAAGTACGAACCTCAACTTAAAAAAAATTGTCTTACTATTTTTTCACTTGTACATAATCTGTTATAACACAATTTGACCCTATTTTGTTAATTCACTTGACCGGCTTAGGTTGTCCAAGGTTTACCTCGGTGTCTTTTTCCTTCTAATTATCCGTCTACGGTTGTTAGTAAAATAACATCTTGTCCTAAGAGATGTCAATGCGACTTTCCTATTTTTTAAATTTAATTATTAAATATATTTTAAAGTAAGTTAATCTTCTTTTAGCGAATTCCAAACCATTTAAATATAACGTCTTAGCTATTTTTTAGTCCTAAGTAAACTTTAAATATCGTTATACGTTAACTATTTTAATAGAAATTGGCTTAAAGATTTTTTTAATTTGGTATATTTTATTAGCCTTAGAAAAGGTATTTGACAAAGCTAATTTTATTATACCTTGCATTTGAACTTATACCTCGGAAGTTACTTATAAAGGTAGTTAAGCAATTCTAATTACGAGTTGGTCAACGCGTCGCAAATTATTGCATAGATATATTAAACTAGCTTCGTGGGGTTTTTCTTTTTTTTCTTAACATACAATTTTTAATAACATATCTAAAAAAAAAAAAATTTCCCGTATTATGTTTATAGATTTTAGCATCGAAATCTGTTGTTATCACTGCATAAAATTTATGAGATTTTTAACTGTATAGGATTTCTTTATTCGAGCATTGCTAACACAATGATTACCTATTTTAATCCTTTATGTATTAATTTATATACTAAAAGATGTAATTAATTTCTTTTTCTACAATCAAGCAACTGTTTCTTTATAAGTTATTTATTTAAGAAACCGTATGCCGGTACGAGTTTCAATGTCCGCCAAATAACAAAACAATACTCTTACTTGTTTCTTTTAATATGTGAAAGGAAAAAGGCAACTTTATCCGCAGCGTAAACAATGTTTTTGGACCATACATTTTAAACTACTCGGTAGACTTCTCCTTTTACAATGTACAAATGAAATTACTTTTCATTCAATTGTACATCAATTTAGAAATCGTTAAAAAAAACTATCCCAAATCAAACATAGCTGTAAGTGAACAGAGCGTATTCAGATGCCGTTTTCATACTTATTGATTGTATTGTTAGAGATAAAGAGAGCGTCGTCGACGCGCTTTCCCTGACGCGCACGCGCACGACGCGTATAAATTTAAAATCGTAAGTGCCTATGCAAATGTTTACATTAGAAAATAATCAAACACATTAGCTAACATTCTTAATATTGTCTGCTAATTCAACTAAATCTTCAATATAAAACATTAAAACCTACATCACCATCATCTTCCTACCCTTTCTCACTCATGGGGTCGGCATAGTGCGTTTTGGTATCCATATATCTCTATCAGTCGTCATATCTGCATTCACGTTATATCACCTTTCACACAATCCATCCATACTTACTACCGTCTCCCTCTTCCCTGTGACTTTCCAAAACAATAAAATCGAAATAATTAGATTAAAGAATTATTTTATTTCCTACATTTTAAAAGTCTACTCTTATCTTTCATACATAACTTTTGACCTTTAAATTCTTCAACTCTCACCTACTCTAATTTGGTTTTCGTTGAAATGTATACCTGCTTTCGTACTTCGACTTTCGTACCTTTAAGTTAAAAAGAGTTCGCATCCTAAACGCTAAAAAAATAACAAAAACGCTATGACTACAACCCTTGTGCTCCTCACCTTGAAACAACAAAATCACGATGGTAGACGTACCATTTATAGATATATAGATAGGTTAGACGTAGACGGACGACTTTAACCTGTAGTAGTAAGTAATTTCAATTACTACTCCACATTTCAAACCGGAACGCCACTGTGTAATAAAGGTGAATACACACTACTGTGTCGTTTTGTGTTGAGGCACACCAGAAACACATAACAGCATGTCGCAGTGCGATCTGTCGCGGCACCTTAATATGCTCTTAAGCTCTTACCATACCGAAGGTATGGTTATGATATATGTATACTACTATCCTTACTCGATGCAGCGCGCCACGGTGTGTTTCTTCCTTTAGTTCAAAATCGAGATGATAACCGTTTGCACTATGTTTTAAAACAGGTTATTTATTAAAAAAAAAACGGCAAGGTGCAAGTCGGAGTCGCACACAAAGGGATCCGTACCATTATCTTTAAAAACAACAAAAAAATCATGTCAGTTGTATGGGAGGCCCTTAAAAATTTATTTTATTTTAATTTAATTATTTATTTAAAAAGTGAATAAGATAACTCAATATTTCAAGCGTCTACCTGTTGCCGTTATCAATATCGAGCAAAATAGAACAAAATCACGTTGTTGTATGGGAGCCCCGTTAAATATTTATTTTATTCTGCATTTTATCTATTTGTTGTTTCTTTTTCTATTTCAACTGTCTAACAATCACGATTCATGAGCCTATACAGCCTGGTGACACATGGACAAACGTAGAGACGGACAGCGGAGTCTTGGTAATAGAGTCCCGTTTTACCCTTTGGGTACGGAACCCTAAAATTCCTTTTATGTGCCCACTCTACGATAATAACAATAACTTTAAGATTTATTCCTATTCAAGTATTTCACAATGGCCGGTGCTTTATTCGTTTTTTCTTTGTGTGGGGCGTGTTACAACCTTGTCAACTTAAATTGAGGGATTGATTGCGCTTATTGGCATTTAGTGTGTAATTCGGAGTTTATTATGACAAAGATATAAATTGTTTCAGAGTAGCATAAGCTATAGCTACCAAGTAATCTTACATCGAGCAAAACGACAAAGCAGTTTGACAGGTAACTTACAAACAACGAATGAAGAGTTATCAATCGAATAGAATGGAAAAGAGAATTAAACATGCAAGTAACTTTTGCAATATTTACCGGATTAACATAACATCAAATAACTCTAATATAATATACTATAAATTAATTAGAAACGCCCCGATTTCGCGTGCCTTAAGGCACTTATATATCATATTTAAAGTTAGAGATGTATTAAGTTTGAGCTAGTCGAAGTTCACAGAGCCTGCATTCAAATGCTATAACTATTTTAAATTATAATTCAACGTATATATCGTATTGGGACCATTTCTGTAATGGTGATGTATTGTTTTAAATAAATACATTCAAAATAATAAACATCAGTTGGGATGTGTGTCATACAACACGTTTTTATTTTACCGCTTCATTAAACTAGATAAAATCCCTGAAAATCTTTCTTTACAATCTGTTTTAAAATTTGTCTTTTAAAAAGAGTATTAAAACCGACTTAATTAACAAATGAACATTATTGCAATGTTTTTAATTTGAAAAACTTGTTGACATATTGTTATTTCGTAACCACTTAATCAAAAATATACGAGTACGCCATATCCGAAAAAAACTGAGTATGCGCGAAATTAATTCAAACATTATAATTCGCAGAAAGCTTATTTATGAGTAATAAGCGTGCCCTCGATTTTAATTTTCGTTTATATAATAATACATAAGATCCTGGGACATTCACGCACGACCATCTGATCTCAAACTAGGCAAAGCTTGTGCTATGGAAACCAGATAACTGCTGTACTACATACACTACTTTTTCTTTCATAAATACATACTTAAATGGATAATGACACCCAGACTCAGGACAAACGGACATATTGATGCACACGAATGTTGGTCGTGGGTGGGAATCGAACTCACAACCTGCGGCAAATCTTACTAACCACGCCAACCGGCCTGTCGACCGTTTATTTATATTTATTTTATTTCATTAAGCAAGATCTATATGCAAAGACAGTTCGATGGCGCACCGTCTTTTTCACGTAAATAGTGTATGCGAAGAAATTGATATATGGCGGAAAAGTAGAGGCGAGGTAATAAGATGCCTCAAATGTAAAATAGAAGTTATCCCATTTTTCCTAAGGCAGGCAGATTTTTCAGGCACATTTAAAAGGCAGATCTTATTAATGGTAATTTTTTATACAAATTGACGAATTATGACGAATCGAAAACTGATCTTGAAATGATAAAAAGTCTTAAAAACGTTTTATTTTCAGGACGCTTGCAGTATACATATTGCAGATACAGTACATAAGTATGTAAACATCAAAGCATATGAAGAGGTATTTCAAAATAAAGGGGAGCAAGTTTTGCATACGCGTCATCGGTTGACGCGTGTGATAGACATTTCATTATAAGATTATTCCTTGAATCTCAACTACCATGTTACGTAGAGTACTCCACAGTTGATTTTCTATTCGCTTACATTAAAAGAAGTAGTATGAAAACTAATCATTGAAGATAATGTAAAAGAACATTTTCGAATTTATAGAACTGGTACTCGGTCTTAATTACATCCAAATTATACGACAAAACTGAACGGTTAAAAACTTTTAGCTTACATTTAACGGTGGTAGTCAGCAAAAACACGTTCCATGTTTGATAATATAAAAACAGTTATGTACAGGGGACCTCCCAGGAGAACTTATATCGATCAGATTAGTGACTTACTAAAAAAGGCGATATAAGAAGTAACCGATGAGCATGTATTCTCTACGCATCTATAGTATGGATGTAGAAGAAGCAAAATTGTACTCTGGGTTATAGGCGTGAGCGTAAATACATTTTTTATTTATTGTATAATGTATAGCCTGGTTTCAATGTATATGTATATTACTTATATTATGATTTATTGGACAAAGAGACATGTTCCAAAAAAATCTGAAGCCTGGCGTTAACATGGTATTTCAGGGACTGTTCTAACAACAAACAACAAAGACATAAAATAACTAACAGTTTACATTTTTCTTTTCCTTGAACTAGATTAAACCTTAGGATTAGGCCTTTATTTAAAATAAACAAAATGAGACTCGGGCACCGAATGGTGACGGATAAAAAGACTTCTTAAAGGTTTATCATCATCATCATCAACCTGACACAGCTTAGACGTGAACTGATACAGCCCTCTGCCATTTATCCCGTCCGCAAATCATTTCGCATCAGTTCTTCTGGATGAAAAGCAATAATTTTGTTTGAGGATTTATATGAGTGGATAATTCAATTCCTCGATTGCTCCTTATAAACTAAATGAAAATAACAATCTTTACTTTTAAGATGTCGACAAAGTGTGTCCTCAGAGTGAGGTGACTCAATCGCTCGCCACCACACTCTCGTAATGGTGATACTTTCCGCAATAACACCGTCGAATTTTGTTGCGATTTCACTTTTGAAACATCGCAACTGCTGCAATTTGCCAGTAGCATTACGGTGTAAAATTATTATCTAATAACTCTGCAAAACAAAAAGTGTGTTTATTTTAACATCGCTGCGTTGTTCAGTTACTAGTCTTCAATTTTGTGAAATCTTAAGCATCAGTGTAACTTGAAAACAATTTAAAATTTGTTGACGGACCTAATACTTATTAGACGGCTTTATTAAGTTTCTTGTGTATTCTCAATTGTCGGTTTTTCCCAACCCATGCTATGTTCTACAATGTTCGTAAACTTCGTAAAAAAGTTAATTGGATATGGATTTTTATGTAACTGTAATACCGGAATAACACTGATTTTATCCGTCACTGGAGGAGGGAGAAATTACAAACCTCAAATATTCGCAATCCCGGTACACTTCCTACGCGTAGGTCATGACCTATATAAGGTACGCCTACGTCTGGATTACGTATGTTCAGTCCAAGCGTAGGCGTCTAAGCTGACTCTTCTGTGCCACAGACTATATTATCTACATCTATATAACTTTCCCTTGAATATATTAAATATATTGTATACATTGAATATATTGAAACTTTCCCTGTTCATGAAATGTGATTATAATTTCCTCTTTCAATTCACATTTCAGCTACATCTAAATTCTGAAAAACGTGAATCTGGTGCCAGTCGTTTATCATATATACTTCATATTATAAATGCGAAACATTGTATGGATGTTTGTTACTCTTTCACACAAAAAACGATTGAACGGATCTGGATGAAATTTGACACAGAGATAGATTATAGTCTGAAATAAAACAAAGGCTACTTTATTTCTATCCGGGCTAAGTCCGCGCAGAGCCGGGGCGGATCACTAGTAAGCATATAATTATTGGTCCGTGCCCGCCTACGCCTGAGTGAATATGTATATTATACTTTTATAATTAAAAAACTCTATCTAACTTTGGCATATAGCTTACCGCTTTGGTATTAATAAAATTGGTTCAGTAATTTCAGAGCTTATTCATTACGAACAAACAAATCTCTTATACTTTTGATGGAGGTAAACATTCTATTCTATGATATCATGTCCCGATGAGACATGTAGTCAGGTCGTTAACCTGATAGTTATACGACTACCCATGATTTTAGTTAAACAATGATCCAAGATATACTAAAATTCAAGGCAACGCCGTATTACTCTTGTATGCTATTATGCTTAGGTTCGTATTCTATACTAGTTATTGTCCACAGCTTAGCACGCATTCGTCACTTATCTTTCTTGCTGGAATTTTTTTGACCTTGATTTCGCGTATAATAACTTAGATTTATAGGTAAAACTCAAAAGGTTGTTATTGGTTGCCATGTTAATAAATGTCATGTCATGTAACAATATGTCTAAAAGATGTTACCTACATTAAGTTTTATTCTGCTATCCATTGGGAAATTTTTTTCGGGATACATAAAGATCGGTTGAGTAGTTTATGCGTCAAAAAGCGTAACAAACAAACGAAAAAACTTACATTCGCATTAGTAATATTAGTTAGGAAGTAAGGATATGAAGACGTGAAAATATGAAGGGCTCGTTAACCGACTCGTTCAAAGAATTGCCCGGTCCCTTCAGATTCGAACACACCTATAATTGCATATTCTTTTCAGGCTGTAGCCCACAGCTGAGATTATGACCATAAAAGAAAAACGATATCTTTTCATTTCACAGCACAAATAATAAATTAAATAAATATTGCTATCAACTTATACATACATTGAAAACTATGATCTCGGGCAAACGTTAAGCAAATATGATAAATTTCAGTCATATCCATTGATAGTAAATTGCATAATTTTAAAAACCTACAATTGGAAGTAAAGCCATAAAGTTATTACATAAATATGTACTCATTTCTTTATTAAAAATAACATATTTTATCTGAACCTATATACTAAATCCTAATGTCTTATTGAAAGAGAGTAAAGAAAAGAAACGGGGATTAAATAAAATGGAATCATATTCGCTAATCTCAGAACATGGCTCTACCAAAAGATTAAGTAAACAACAGATGTATCGGACAAAAGAATGAGTTCCATAAATATATCCAAATTAGATCCCAAAATAAATGAATAATACGAGTTAAACGTCACAACTGGTCTAAGATACGACGTAAAAAATTTATACCATCTGTTATTGCATCTCGAATAAAGAATTATACAAAGTAACCGATATTTCTTAGTTGAAACAATGCACGGTAACTACAGTCGCACGAGCAACATGGATTAAACGCGGTGTACACAGATGACTAATAGTTAAACGGTTCACAAAAAATGCAAAGTAAGGCGGGCGCAAAAAGCGACGGCGTAGCAACAGGCGAGCGAGCGACGCTGGCATCACCAACAAGTGTCGCCCCTGCCACGCTATAACGCCTTCTCTCGCTCGCTGTCGAGCCTCATACCATCAATAAACCTAGTACGTCTTTTAACATTTAACGCCTTAATATATTTCCATTAATAGAAATAACAAGATAAATTGTTTTTTTTCTAATTACCACAACTAAAGATATATGTACAACATGTAACATGACTAGCGTGGGGCAAAAACACGCGTGTGTGTAGGTACCCTCATCGAGTTATAAGTAAATTCGTATTTTTTATTCATTTAAGTAAACGAGAATCGACAAGTATCTCAAGTTACTTTTCGATACATTAATCTGTGCACGTTAAAAGAATAAAGAAAAGAATATTAAGGAGTTTTGTTAACGTGCCAATAAACATTAGAGAGCAGCAATTAAATTATATAAAAATAATTATGATAATAATATACTATAGTTGTTGCGCGTGGCTTCGCACGCATTCCTTGCGTATTTTCCACGCAATTTGGTTTTTTTTAAGACGGAAGCATCTTAATCTTGTCTAATTTTAAGAAACATTGCCATCGCAATCGATATTGTAGGGAACAGTTTAATTTTCGGGATATAAGGTAATTTCTGTCGCCTGTTATTTTCGGCACCCCTGAAAAACTTTCATGATAATAGGTGGAGTCGTTCAGAAGTTAAAGTGTAACAAAATCACACTTTTTCATTCACACACATTCGCATTTATAATATTAAGCATTAAGATTAACAACAACATAACAAGCAAGAGTCTAGATAACAGGTTATAATTACAAACAACAAAAGAAACCAAATAATAAAAGCCTAGTGTGTGCGACATTGATGCGTGAAGTAGCGATGATTCGGCGAGATAACCGCGCGACTGCGAACCTTGGTGCGTTTAGTTTTGTAACCGCAAAAGCAACAACAATGATACTGTTCTATACAATAAGTAGGACAATTTCTAATACATTCAAGTCAAGAACCAAAATTGTATGACCTCTGTTGCTTCATTCATTTACTCATAAGTCACTGTAAAAGGACGTGTCTACATTGATTGCGTATTGTATAGCCAACGGTCACAAAGGGCAGATCTAATCCCTTTTCGTTCTATTTGAACTTTTAGATTTGTATACAAATTGACAAACAGCAAATTATAATTATTGAAGTGAAACTTCTTTTAGGACGGAATGAGTTGGATTTTATGAAACGAAAAATGTTAATGATTTCATGAAACGAGAAAGTGTCGCGTTTTTATATTGAAACGAACAATTTACATCTTCGATTATATGTTACTTTATGCGCTTCAAACAATCCATCTCTCTATCTCTTTCACTCTTTATTTTTTATACTGAATTGAACAATTTCTATAATTTCGATAATGTTACGTAAGTGCTTCAATTTACCTCTTTCTTTCGCTCTTTCCAACTTCAATAAAAATAGTTCTCTCACTCTTTCTGTTTACAACCTCCATAGTGTATTCATCTCATTTTCTTACAAATTAACCAGAATACAAAGTTTCACTTGTACTGCGTGTTAATTCAAACTTGATTTTTTTTAGTTTTTTTAAAACATCAACATCGACTTAATACCATTGTTTTTTTTACAAACAACAATTCTTTTTACAAAGGGCTATCTTATTTCTAAATATATGTATAACTTGATGATGAAATTAAAGAAGCGTCTTGCGCGACGTTTCGAAGCGTTTTCGCTAGATATGATACAAACCATAAACATTACTTAGAGAATGTGTTGTAATTTCAAGACAGTAATTTTCTTAATGATATGCAAAAAATTAAATCTTACGTTAATAACCAATCTGGTAACGCTGGGATTTAGGATACTCAAACCGAAAAGATATTTTAAACAATATTAAATTTTATTTGTATCTGCAATCGCTTACGATGCAATCGTTACAGTAACGTCCAGTAATAAAAGCGAAAACATTACTAAAATTATTGACCACTCAGCTGGCCGGACCACGCACGACGTTACTTATGGGTCACGCTACTGTTATTAACTGTATGCTAAACCGTTTTAGCAAATGTTGAATATTTACTCATGTTAAAAAAATCACTTCGAAGAGCTTATTTTCTTACTAATATTATTAATGCAAATGTGCGTTTGTTTGTTTGTTACGCTTTAACTCCTTCAACTCAACCAATCATCATTCATATTTTTTTTGCAGACACATTGTCAGGTGTACAGAAAATGACATTCCTTTTATCACGAAAATAAAACTGTTCCCGATATACAAAAAACCTTCATTTACAATATCGGTTGCCGTGGTAACATGTCATGACAATAACTTTGTGGCACATGTTATCTGTAATTCGAAGTTATACGAGGAATCATTTTACAAAATCGAGAAACGAATGCGTGCGAAGCCGCGGGTAACAGCTAGTTATAATTTTGTTTTATATTAATATGTGTGTAATGTAGAGTACTTTAATATTAAAATAAATTATATCTATGATCTTACTATCTAGTTGAAACGTTTAAAGCTAGACAAAAATGTGAAATAGAAACTCTTTTAAAATTCGTCATTTTATGGTTTTTCTTTTAAATTACATTAAATATATAGTACTATTGTATAAATTTACTACGGAACCACGATGGACATCCGATATTGATTTATACATAATCTATGAATTACTTAAGCCAAATAGAGAGGAAATTGTTGAAAAAATCCACTGCCAGCGAACATTAACTGGTCGATCAACCTGAATCAATAGTTTTTATTAGTTTTTTTTTCATGAACTAAAGAGGACAAATTTCGATGCGGTTTTCGAGGTCAGGGATATGGTTCAATGCGCTGCAACATTTCCCGTCAGTCTTTTGTGAGAGAAGAAATAAACCACTGGTCATCTATTTTTTGGTAGAAGGATAGAAGAAATCAAACGGCACACGTAATAAGTGTGGTAAGTGTAGTTCCGGAACATCATAAGTGTTACGGATGCGCCAGCCTTAGGCCGCCTAAAGGCGGTCGGACCTACAAAATTGTAAATGAGAGAGAGGGACCCAACATCAATTGAACCGCGTGTTCATTTCCTACTTTTCAAATCAAAAATTGGAAAGGTACAAAATGGGCTGATTCTTTATATCGTTAAATTCTCAGGATCAATAATGCGTTTTACCTGAATTCAAAAATTCAAATACTTGGGTATGCGGTATTTAATTTTCAATTACGTATCAATTAGCAGTTACGTAAGTTAATTAATTGTTGGGAGTACAACTTAGTCTGCGTTCCTTGAAAAAAAAAACATCAGCGTACAATGAGGATACTTGACGACAGAAATATGGGCCAGTAAATAAAATAAAGCTTCGTAAACAGTGCTAAATTAGTTTCATAAATTGATATTTTATTAGACGCAATAACACAAAGCCACTTAAAGATATGTATCTTTAAGTGGCTTTTAATATATGTCAAAACAAAATTAAGGTCAGCAGTATATTAGTTAGGGTATGTAGAAATAATTAAGACAGGGAAATATTCAAATTAATTCGAATAATCAACCACATAACCAAAATGGTAGGCAGAGATTACAAATTTTCATTTAGCGTGATCCTAGCACGCCCCTCGCTTCATCTACGTTCATACATCTACGCATTCATGGTCGTCTTTGACGGATACTCTTTGCTTTTACAAGAGGCATTTTAAAGCTCTGGAGTTCATTAACTTAATTATATATAAGAGCAACGGGTATTGCAAGAAATTACCGGCTAGTATAGGACCAAGAAAGTATAGGAATATACTTCCATGTTAGTGCGTGCTACCATTAGTAATATTATGATTTAATTAATAATGCAATTGTAGGATAAGCACTTTCTTAACATTACGGCGATGAAGCGATAGGTTGGTGAAAATCGGATGTCCATAATAACTGTGAACCCTACTGGGTGACAGACGTGTAACTACCAAAGACGTGACTGTCAAGGAACTATTAGGTATCTATCGAAGAAGTAGTAATTAAATAGGCATAGCTAAAGTATAACTTTAACTAAGCACGAGCCATCTTTTCAACTGAGACAAGAACCACGTCTACGTTTTAATCAAAGGCAAATAAATATTTGCTTTAAAAACGACCCCCAATTTATAAAATATTGAGGTGACCGAGAACTATGTAATATAATGTAACTGCTATTTTATGTACTTAAATAAAAGTAAATGGAGACTTACTCACTGGTAACAAGGTCGACTTTAAGAGATAAATGTAGGAATCCATCGGACGCAGGAATAAAATTAACTATGGTTTAATTCGTTATCTTATTGCTATTAAAATATTAAGTTTAAGCGACAGTACTCTCTAAGCGAGGGAATCAGAAAAACACTTAATATATACACAATAAGTGTTCGTTTAATACGTATGTCCGGGATTATTATTTAAGGGTATCCGAGGTCGATTTAAATGATAATTGTTATCTTTTATCTGTATCTGTTTTTTTATATAATTTTTCAAGTTTATGTATTCATTTCAGTTTTATTACTTCAGGCTTCGTTGCTTTCGACGCCATGTTACTGACTGTCGAACTAAAACCTCTGATATACTAATTAATTAGAAGGGTACGCAGAAATTACCCTTTTATATTTCCAGTTGGAATAGTCCTGGCATACCGACATGCTATTGGCTTCTTCATCACTCCTGAGTTACAAACCAATTTATATTAATATTAAATGTTTAAATATAAAATAGCTGTTTTAACGTACTGGCAGGCTACTTTGAATTAAAACGAATCCTAATTGGTGTTAGATTTCAGGATGACATTTTGTGACAACGAGAACATTCTAAATTTGAAAAATGTAGTTACACGTACGATTGTTTGACTTTCAATTGTTTTTTTTTTCATTCGACTTTAAAAATGAAGATAGACGCATTAAAATTTTTTGAATACTAATTCCGGCGTGAACTAACGCAGCACAAACCGCTCGTAATATCAACGTTGTGTTGGATAAAATACGGCTAAAAACACATCGTGTGTTTTATTTTAACCACTTTCGTAGTGGAAACTTCGACTTGAAGAATGAACCCCGAGGAAGACGACCCGCTAAGGTATATAACGATGAATTGTGAATGCGATGATAGAAAATGATCCGTATCAAACTACCAATGATTTAGTGGCATGGTATAATATGAGCGTACCCACAATGTCGACACATTGATATCAAACCGGTAAAATGAAAAAAATAGGCGCCCCATGATTTGACTGATCTGTATCTTGTCCTACCTCGTTGAACCGGGACATAAATAAAGGGATTTTGGGGAGAATTGTGCTTAAAATGGGATTATTTACGATAATCGTAAGTGAACAACAAAATGGCTGACACCAGCTCAAACGCCGCAATAATAGCCCAAAGCGCAGTTTAGCCTTTGAAAAGTTACGGTAACTATTTTGGACAGCCATTGGCAGATCCAGGCGGCGCTAAAGGGCACAAGCCCACGCTAAAATCTGAATTTTACCTTGCTAAAATCTACGCTCAGAAGGGTCAAGTAGATTTTGGGAGGATTAGATTGGGGGAAGCCCCAGGAAATGGGGTCAAGCCCTCCAAAATACAATCCTAGATTCGCCACTGGAGACAGCCCCAACTCGTCGACCGATATCCATAATAACGCAAGACCTACCAATGCTCGAGAAACCGTTTTAACACTACAGGACCTACAGTTAGAATCCGACATGATCGGTAATTGCCGGACATTGCCCCGATCGACTACCATTTTTTCCGCGATTTGGACAATTTATTACATAGTAAGGAGGAACGAGTCGCCTAAAGCTAAGTGATCACCGCCGCCCGTGAACATCCACAATAGCAGAGTAACTGTAGCTGTGCTGCCGTTTTCTTAAAGGACCCTAAGTCGCATTGGTTTGGTCGCAATATTGCAGAAGGCAGATCATTCCACAAGATAGAAAGTTACGAGGAAACTGCGCGGCAGTGGAATGCCAAACGTAAAGGTGGTATGGATGGAGTTAAGAGCTTTGATGAGTCGTCTAAAGTCGATCAGTAAGAGCACAGTCGTTGTTTCGGGTCTCTTCCTTGTGTGCGGTCAAATGGAAAAAGCTGGTATTTGGGAGCTCCAGCATCGGGGATGCGAGTAGTATTCCTTATGAAGACGAATGCTTTATAGAGCTGTAAGCAATGAGCCTACATGAAAGTTATGTTGCTCTACTGCGCACACCAAGCTTTTTGAAAGCCTACTTGGCCTTCACACGGTATGTTGATTCCAGGTCCCCAGAGTTTAACCACAAAGGCATGAATGACTTACCCATGAGATGGCAGAAATGTATATATGACATAATGAGGGTAAATAATCTGCTTAAATAAATATATTTCAAAATGGCAATTTCATACTTTAATCCCTGATATTATAAATTACTAGCAATATAGTGTTGAAGTTACAATTTACTTCCTAAATAACATCTATACTTCTTCCGCCTTATAGAAAGTTCTTCTATCAGCCTTGGCTATAATTAACTTTTCTTACTTGTACACCTGAGGTGGGGCGGGTTGCTAGTCTGATACAAATTAAACGGAGATGGATACTCTTATACATTAACTGATGTACATTAGGGACCTTGGTTATCCATTTGCCAAGATTTCACCTATAGTCATGGTTTTATACTTTTTACTAAAAGTGAAAAGCCTGACAGTAGTTTTTGATTTTTTTCTCACTTCTGAGTATTTTCAATCAATAGCTTTTGTTCTGTATTTTAAAATTTACCTTTAGAGGTTTCACCCATTGGAGGTTTATATTCAATCAGGCAATAGTAATAAAAATTATAATTATCTGGTCTCAAGTCTGTAAATGCTCAAAATATGGTGCATGAGATGCCATCTTTCAATATTTAGATTTTTTTCAAGTAGTAGTAACACTTCCATAGAAAATAAAAGTTTGTTTTGTTGTAATTTTAATGTGCTCAAATTTTTAAGTTTGTTTCCTCTACAGATAATTTACCTAAGCCTTGTGGTGGTATCAATGCAAGCAGCATTTTTTGATGTAACATCTTTCCTCTCACTTTCTTGAAATCTATGAAAGTGATTTTGTGAAAGGGGTTGAAAGTGAGTAACAGGAAGGGCAGAAAGTACACACTATTTCATTTGACAGTGCATCTAATGCTAGAGAGTTGGCCATAATGTTATATTAATTAATGAGGTGAAATGTCAGATGCGGCTACTGGAAGACTTGCTCATTTTTTATGTGTTACCAATGTTCATCTTATGAATCATATGATATATCTCCTACCATTGTTTACCTTGAGCTAACAATGCCGAAAACATTCACTATTTCTTTCTGAAAAAACAACTGAGATGACAGTATGTTTTGTATGAATGTTTTAGCCAGTGTAAACTCAGTTAGCAACATATTTCTCATTCAACCTTTTGAAACATGTAAAATACAGCATACAGCATACTCATATCAATCCATAAGTCATAATTTTTTCAACATATCAATATGTATATATTATTTTTATAACAGCTATATCGAACCAAAAGCAGTTATAAATAAATGAATGTAAATACTGGGTATTTTAGATTAATATTTTTACAAACAGATACTTCATTTAAACAACCAATAAGCCTGACTGAAGAATATGACATTAATGACACTTCACTCTTCAAAATACTATACATACCAGTGAAAACATTACCATTTTTTTTATAATGAATAAACTGGCTGGTCAAGCCCACAACCCCACCAGATCTTAAGTGGTTATGTGGTTGAAAGATGGAATGCACTAGTCTAGTAACAGCCTACTTACTCCATCTATTGAAGCCATTGCCGTGAGTTGGTATTTGGCTGTGCCTGCCTAGATATGGTAACTTTCCTGTCAGTCGGATGAAAAATACTAATGTATTAAATAGATTTTTTAAATGAAGCTTTGCTTGATATCATTTTGTTTTCAGCATATTAATGAATTATTGCTATAAGTTCAAATGTTTTTCTCACTGAATCTAACCAAACGATTTACTAAGGGTAACTCATACAAAATATAATAGTAACTTGAAACATGTAAAAAAATACATTATTCCGATGCAGTTCCCATATTCCTTTTCCATACATCTTCACACAAATCCTTAGTGTCCACAAATTCTAATATTGTTTAGTATGAAATTAGTACTGACATTTCTTGACAGCAATTACCATGTAATCACAATAACCAATACTTATTTTTATAAATAATAATATATATGTTTAGATGGTAGCCATGAGTAGTAACCCATGGCAGGGATGAGAACCATAATGCAAAATACGAAAATGTTTGTAAGCTAATAAATGAGCCTATATGATGAACCTTGATGACTAAAAACAATTTACTGTAAATAGACTACTACTAAACTTGGGATTTCTATAACACTGTTATTTTCATACCAAAGATTTAATTTTATAAACACATATATTGTACATTAAATATATTCGCAACAAATTTGCAATATAATTTACGAAAATACACAGACACCTAATTTGAAATGGGGCCAGTGCCACAATCAGATACAACCATCTGGCATTGGACTGTCTAAGAAAGGACACATTACATATATGCATTGTGCCACCAAAATGATTCGATTATACGCCTAAAGAGAAACGAAAGATGTTATTACAGTCCCATACTTATCTAAGTAAACACTGATAGTAATAATTGTTATTGGACCATTACTCCTACAAAGTTTTAACGATAAAATGTACCTTCGAAGCAACGAGAGAGGTCATTAGGGTTGCTAAAAAGACTTGGGTTGATAATGGACTATCTTCGGACGTGAAACACAGACCCCAGGAGCATCCATAACCTCCGTCGTTCGGGAGGTGAACCTAGAGTTTAGAGTTAATTAAAGGTCATGACAAGCCTCTGATTGCATTTTAACATCCACTTTTATATAAAAGAGCGCTTTTAATTCATTATTTTGATGATTATTTTGTAAATGCGTATGATCTTTGTATACAGCTGACATAAAGAGTAGGGTCGACGCAAAGGCGACTTGGAGCGCCAAATCACTACAGATATTTTCGATAAATATTGACATATAAGACGATTACTATAAATTCTACATACCTTCATCTACTCCTTAAAAGCTTTTACTTCAATTAGGACTATAGTAACGGGAAATAAATCACTGTAAACACACAATAGCACAATCTTGACAAACACCACATCAAACGTCCATTTACCGACTGCAGCGACAATTGGTCCTAGCGGCAATTTCTAGAACTTAGTACTTTACTGAAAATACTATAGACAATAGCTAAATAGCTAACGTGAAGTTATTTCTTAGATAAAATTTATAAAGATGTAGGAACGATAAACTAACGTTTTTTCATGCATTATATATGTTAGCAACAATGTTTACAATATTTTGTAGAAATTCTTAAAAATAATAATAAACCCACTGCCAAAGAGGATACAAAATACAATAAAATTGGCAGCATTTTGACGTAAATATTTCTAATCTGTCTAAGAGTTGTTACAGACAGCACAGATAAGACGAAAAAAGAAGTCTGTCTATAGTAATATACTGTACCTTCCGACATATGAGATTTTACAGAAGCCTTAATTGGGCTTGAAATAAATTACATCAATCGTGGTCTTCTTGTTCATACTTCTTTTAAATTCTGTTTTACAATATTATATAGTGTAGTCTGCTTTTACGTAGGAAAGGCAAGAATGTTTCAAATAAAGAGAATTGAATAGGATACGACGTGGCTTTCGCTTAATCGACTCATTGGTTAAATTACAGTAATTTTGCTTCACGAAGTTTAATAGTAGTTACGTCTAAGGTAATTCGTAAGGACTCACCTTACGGGTAACTTGAAGTATAACTACTCTACAAGTCCACCTTGGATTGTGCCGTGCAAAACGAGCAACATGCAAGTGTGATCCATACAGTGACTTCGCTTGATCTATGAGATTACCGGAAGCCCGGTTGCGTTCTTACGTGCTTCCTTTTTTGCCTTTACCGTTCGGTTCGGTTTTGCGATTCACGATATTAAGTGGGCGCCACCCATAAGCATCTGCTCCAATCTGTCGCAGATGCACGTGCACATAAACAGAAAAGGGATTTATTCGAACTCATTGCTGAAAACGAAATAAGTATATGCATTGAATTTAAATTTATGTTAAAACGATTTCTTACGTGACCTCATGAGCTTAGTTCATAAACTGAATAAGTTATTACCTATTCAGAGCATTCTACGTATTTAAGTTTAAAAGTCGCTGGTAAATGTAGTTAGATTATTGTGAGAATAGAAATTAAAAAAGTTAACGAAAATGGTTGAAGTTAGTAAGATTATGGTGACGCGTTCGAATATTGGTGAAATAACTTGTGCTAGCCTCCTCCATCCTTACACGGATAGCTGTCTTACAGCATTTTATACAATGTTAAAATTGTGTTTGAAAGGATCGTTTTTATTTTGGACACCTTTACATGCCATTAGCATCGTAAGTAAACTATAAATATACATAGCTTATGACGCTTCTCTGAAAATTACAATTCTTTATTTTTGAAGTGAAACTTCTTTTGGGACGGTGTAAAAACTGTATCTAGAATCTTCTAAAATCTATACTGTATGGACTACGTTCACCCCACATAACGTGGGAAAAGTGAAAAGAGATGACGACTAAAGTGACATTAAGTGCTTCAATTTATCACCTTTCCATCTTTTTCCGTCTATCGTTCACAATTCACAGTTCGAACAATTTCTATATTAACTACTAGCTGTACCCCGCGGTTTCGTCGGCCGTCCAATTTAATTTAACCGACAATAGTCCAGCCTAAGTTGAACCCTATTTAATATGATTAGTCATATAGATCTGACGTCAACTTACATTGGATTATTAATATTTCTCCGTACAAACTTTCATCCACTACTTTAGACCTGTAGAGGATGATTTTTTTTTTGAATGGAAGAAGACGAGCAAGCATAACACCTGATATTAAATGAGGGCTACCCATTTGCAACAGGCTAATGAGTTTGCAGATGCGTTACCTACCTTTAATAGACAGAAGAGGGGAAAACAGGAAAAAATATATATTCATCTTATCGATACCTATCGTACCTCAAATCATTTGGGCCGACACCTCACTCATCAGATGAAACGCAGAATACATCTACGAGTATCACGTACATCATCATCTCGTACTTCACGCCTATCTCTGTGAGGTCGTGATATTTCTTCGGTCAAGCCGGCCCATTCGTGCAACGGATGTTGTTGTTGCGGGCTCTTCTACTGGTGATGTTACTTTAAATGCTTCAATTTATATCTCCCTCTCTCTCTCTTTTTCGTTCTTTCTACTTCAATCAATAAACAATTGTCGATCAATCGCTATCTCTCTCTCGTACTGTTTACTGTCTCTCGTACTCGCGCCAGCGGGGGAGGGCGGGGAATCTCGAACCTGCATTGCACGGTGTCGCCTCCGAGGTGCGCCCCAGACCACCTTGGGGCGCGGCGCCCTTTTAAGGGCGTAGCGCAGGGCGCTATCCCGGGGCGGCCAGTGGGCGTCGCGGTGTCACGTGCTAGTCATGTTCCCGTGGCGCCGACACCATGGCTATGAGGAAACGTTTGGTTTTTAGTGGGTACGCCCCTCGTAGTATGTGGACATCTATAAGGCGTATTTTCCAAACGTATCCCCGTTAAAAATCGTTATTAGCACCCCGGTCGTGCTAATAACGACAACTTAAGCTTGTATTTGAGGTTGATAATATAAATAACAATAAACTTATGTGTTTTTTCTACATTACAAGAGAAATTTTAGATACTTTAATAATTGATTGACAATTCCTAACGAGCAACAATGTTCCGTAGAAGATAGAAGGTTCGAAGCCTTGCTTTCGTATACCATTGATCATGTTGAACCTGTGCCAGCTAGCGAGTTTTATCACATTCCACCGTAATTGTCGTTAAAGCCAATGAATGAACTGAATATAACTGGTAAGTTTGAGCTTATGAACTGATTGAGCGAAATAGGGTTAGGTTACACTAACTACCTACTGCTAATCTGCTCATGCCCATGAGTCTGCTTCTTTTGCAATTTGTTTACCAATTACCAAGGACAACAATAAAGAGTTTAGTGTTAGATAGGCACCATAAGGAGCCTCAAAATCGCTCAAGTGGCAAAAGACTGGAGGTTAAGTACAACAAATTTATAAGTGCGTGTGTACACCGGCGGCCCGTCGCGAAGTGGTGCCCTCGTCTCCCGCACACCCGTCCCCGCGCGCGACGCGCGAACAGTAGTCATCTTTTGATTGCTGAAGATGAGAATGATGGGATGAATAAATCCATAGATTCTTCTTTAAAACTTTCTGTATCATATTACATAGACAAAATGCATATTTCATACTACACTTCTACAGAAAATAAAACTGATAAACTACTGTTTTACTATAATATTTTGTAGAATTGTGTGAACAAATTATTAGTTCTCTAAAGTTTTATAAAAATGAACCATATTTATATTCAATTGATTTTAGTAATTCAGTAACATAAAATTGAAGTTGCAACTCATCAGATTATGTGTAAATTAAATATTGCTTGATTTTAATACTCGAAATGCTTTTGTAAAAATGTAATAAATCGTGATTATTTAATCACGACTCACTCATTTTTAATTAATTAATAATTATTTTGTCATTGACTTCCGAACTGTTTACTGCTTACTGTTTTTTGTATTAATATTATGCTACTCTTTGTTACTGTTTGACATTGACAGAAATTTGACAGTATTGTGTTGAACCTTGAACCGTTGAACGTGACATATACAGTACCAGGGTGGCGAAACTCCATAGAAGCGTTCGGACTATTTTTTTGTAAGAGAGAAAACATGAGCTCAGCGTAGATTAGAGTAGCGATTTTCAATATGGCGACATACCTCTATACCGTTCTAAGTATATCTGTCTCTCTCATCCAGATCAAAACCACTGTCATAGACAAATGTAACATTGAATTTATATAAATTTTAATTCATTAAAATATTTATTTATTAAATAAACATAAATTACAATAATATTTTATGATTATAATAACCTATTTTAAATAAAAAATAATGACAAGTCTAACATTATACTCTATATGTTTTTGTAAATAATAGTTTTTGGTTAGCTTTATATCTATCTATATATATAGATTAGAATATTTATTGAATATTGCTCGATTGTTCGCCATATTGTCTTGCGTATTTTGAATTTTGTACAAAAATGTTATAGTTCTTCAGGGTGAAGTGTAAAAAACTTGTGGAAAGGCAACAAGACGAACAATAAAAACCCAAATGTTTTATGTTCCGGAAAGATATACTAATAAAAAAATGAGGTAAGAACAATGTGTTTTCCGCGTAACTCGCGTCTAAATAATTTATGCAAACATAACATGCGAAATACCTTTGAATGTCTATAACTTAACAAATCTTAGTACATTTAAATATATTTTTTTTAGTTATTAAGTTGGAAAACACATTTATTTGAAGGTTTGTTGACTAACACGTTGAACGTGACTACGTTATTACTACCTACGTTACTTAGCATTTATTGATAATTTTGAAGAGAAATATTGAATAATTAATATATTTAATTTTCTCAAGTAATTCTTTATATTTTCAGGTGCAAAACAAATCCTAAAAACTAGTAGGAAGAT
>JWHW01010538.1:5801-16605 GCA_000931545.1 Papilio glaucus
GAACTGTGACAGCAGCCGTTTTAATTTTGCGAACGAACGTAGAATTGGAATTACTTTACGTAAAAAGTCTAATCTAATTTCTATTTGAGATTTTTGTTCAAGCGTTTGACTAATACAATGCGATTTTGTATCGAGTACATTTGATCAAAGAGCTTGCAGAAAACATGTTCGTGTTACTTATAATACCACGTCGACGAGACGATCCTGCGACAAAAGCTACCAGTGACATTCTTGTGAATGAAGCGAAGCTTAATGCCGCACCCTGTTCGCGGAGCTGTGCGTGAAGATGAAGTCGGCAGCTACATACGTATTTCGTGAAAGTTTTCAGTTACAGGTGCTGACTGTACGCCCCGCGTCATAGGCCTGATAAAATACAAAATTCCCGCCTGCCCTAGTTTTCAATACATTTCCGTAGACTGTACTATCCTTTAAATGTTAACGGTGTCCATTTAATATTTAAATGTTCATCTGGAGAGCAGAGCGCGGTGCGGACTGGTTTCAATGAACGTAAGCCGATTTCAAATATTACTCACATCGTTTCCTTTCAGCGGGATGGCGTCTGAACACGAGAAGAAGTCTATTATGAAATGTTCTTAGGACTTAAGCTCGGAGTTGCAGAAGCACTTTATCTACAATTACTTTTTATTTCCATTTATTATATATTATTATTTTGTTCATGAACTTATGACGTGTGACGTAATATTTTTCTCATAGATTTTATATCAACCGCTTTAGTTTTATTCCAAAATCATATTTTGGAATCAAAACAAAGAAGGAGAAACGATACAAGGTCAAGCTTAGCGACTCTAGACGCCAAGAGCCGACTAAGTTACTTTGGGAAAATCTAAACGCTGGTGTGGATTGGCGTTTACACGAATAATATACCAGCTGCGGCATCTCCTCCTGTTACTGACATAATTGCAGATGATGGCTTTTGTAATGTTCAAGTCCAGTACCATAGACACAGGTGAATACATCCTACAAGCGAACACCATGCTCGTTTGTCAAAACGGCTCGCTTTAGATACATAGCAGCGGCCGGCGCTGCTGTTCCCTAATGAACTATGATTAACGAGAAAGCCCAACGTCCTAAATAAACATTGCTTAAAAAATACGTTCGAAATTCAGGACTTCCTTTGTTCGGATTGATAAAACAATACAGTTTATTGCGATACATTTAGTCCAACGTGTGTAAAACTCGTAAGTCCCTTGAACTTTACTTCTTAAAGTGGTCGTCTACTTCAGGATGTCCTGCTCCTTGAAGTAAACGAGATATAAAATATGAAAAAAATGTATAAACTCAATTGGCTTTTAAGCGCCAAAACAATAATTATCGTAGTACTGCTTCGTGGCAACTCTTAGAAGGCAGTAAGCACCTCCTTAAAGGTAGTCGAGATGATAGAGAGGTCGCACGCTCTCGTCGTGTCTCTGCATTGATTTTGTTTATGTATACGACGCGGGACAATGTGTTCGGACTCAACCGACAGGGCGGCGCTGAAAATCAATGTTGTGGAGCGCGCAACTTGTGCTGAGGTATTCCTTTATTTTATGACTTATGGTAAAAACCAAAATAATAATTATTGTAATTGAATCTGTAATTTTGTGAAACAATTAATTTGTTTTCAAACGATTATACTTCCATTCTTTTCTTTTCTTTCTTCCTTCTTTCAAAAAGTCACTAATGTTACTGAATACACTAATATACTAAATTTGATAATATATGGTGTTGACTTATAGTTAATTATAAAACGTACTTAATGTAAATCAACATATAAACAATTAGCTTCTCATGTTGAACATTGGTCTATTTGATCAATGCGTTGATTTCTATTTAACAAAGTTAATGAGTTCAGTGGATTTTGATTGTGAGCTGAATAATAAATGCCTGCTTTATTCAAGTACGTTTCGCTTTTAAATTCATTGCTTTAAAAGGTTCCCGGCTCGTCGTTGCTCGCCTTCCAAAAATATAAATGAATAAAGCGTATCTGTGAGGGCGCAGCGCGGCGGCGCTCCGCCTGATTGCGTCCGCTCGCCAACAATACACTATTGTCGACAGAGACCTCAAAACAGTCAAACAAAAGAAACAAAGACAGTTTTATATTTCCTGAATTAAAGTTATTTTAGTTATAACGCACAATGAACTCGCCATCCGGCGCCGATTGTGTGCGAATGAAACAACAAATTACGCCGGGTTTGTTACAACGACGTGCCATTTTTTTGAGTCCAAGACCGATCGGCGTTCCTGGTACAGGTTCATGGTGATTCTGTAATTTAAGTTTGACGTTAACGTTGACACGATGGTCTCGGACCGCAGAGTGCGACCTAGTACAGATTGGGTCGCGATTACAATAGGGAGCGAGTCTGTCAACAATCGCAACCAATTTTATCAGGCGAATGCTTCATTAAATCTAAAAACAATGGTGGTTAAGTGTGAGCATAACCATTAAATAACGAGTTCAGACAGTATCTGATCTCACAATTATCACGCGCTTATGGCCTTAGGCCATTGCTATAAGTGTATATAGTGCCATTAATGTGGTCGACTGGATGGTACAACTTTCCCCTACTTATGTTCCCCAGTTATTAAGACAGTACTGTCTCCAGTTTCAAGAAAATAATCAAAACCAAACTTGTGACGGGACAGTGAGTTAGCCAGCCTCAGCGGCGTAGCCCTAGGACGTGTGCAAATGACCTAATTTCTGAACTACTGTAATGTTTAACATCGCCTCTCGAAGCCGAGTCTCAACCTTTACCTGCGGCCGGCACCGAGCTGGAGGTTTCCTGATCTAATTTAAATCGGATCTGTCATATGAACAATGAAAATAATATTATAATCAAATATTTTACAATTCTTATTCCGTTTAATCACAAACAGTACATACAGACTACTGAATGTCTATAAAATAGAGCTTCCAATGTATTTTGTAAACGCCGCAGTTTTTTACTGTTCTCTTCTAATGTTTAAATTTAATTCTAAGTAACAGTTTTAAGTGTTGTTAAGTTGTTCGTTATGTAGCAAATGTGAGTGAGAGAGATTACGGTTCTGAATAAGAACGACATGTTGGCAATGTAATCAATTTTATTAATATTTTAAAATTTGTCATAAAATAGTGATCAATCAGAGCGGAGTGACAGTCGCCAAAAAGTTATAAAGATTTAATATAAATGCAAATTAGACAAAATGGCGACAAATGACGGGACACAAACAAATGGCGGGAGGCGACGCGGACCGCTCACGGGCACCGGTACCTTAAACATATTTTTCTCACAAACATCGATGAATTTATCATAAGCAAGGATTTAAAACGGACAGACGGCAGCTTTCCAATCCATGTTTTGTATAATCCTAAAACATTGTTTATGTTCCTACCTCGTTTAGAAGCATCAGCATGTTTGGTCTTTGCGGTTTACTTTTTTCTCTTAACGGAATATTTACCGTCTATAGAACTCACTGATAAGTGCTCAGTGATTTATCTAAAAGTTAACTATTCGTTTGGTAATTAGTTATTCATTTTATTATTCGTTTTCTAAACTACATCTTAAGCTCTCCACAAGGAGAACTGAAACACAATTTTTCCTTATTTTCAAAACATTTAATTCTACTAAAAAATATAAAATACAAACGTTACGTTACGACGCAAAATAGTTTAGAATAACAAAAGTTAATTGTATCTAAAATTTTATATTTTTACAATTATTAAGCTGGACTCAACATACTTAAATAAAAAAAAAACACACACACATATGGCATTAAAATTTCGCGGCGCCTAGTTGCCGCAACGCTATCGAAGTTAAACTTTTCGGCGCAACGTTGAAAGAATTTTCAATTTCAAATTTTATTTAGAAAGTATAATAATGATTACATTAAAAGCGACGGAAAATGAAAATAAATTTATGCGATTCATAAAACAATTTTATTTATATTTCAACGACCCATTAGAGAACTAAACTTGAAGTTTGTTAACTAATTAGCACAGACTTCAGCTTCTATTTTGGCGGACGAAGGAACCTGAGAACATTGCTAATCTCAATTTTCCTTAACATTTAACAATCGTAGGAAATTATTTTCCATTAGACAAACATAAATAAGTTTTAAGTTTATTT
Source organism: Papilio glaucus (assembly GCA_000931545.1). NCBI lineage: Eukaryota > Metazoa > Arthropoda > Insecta > Lepidoptera > Papilionidae > Papilio > Papilio glaucus. Next base: position 9,905 of record JWHW01010538.1, read on the forward strand.
TTCTGTATATACTTAACTATATATTTACATATTCCGACACAACATTTAATATTTCTTCAAAGTCAAACATCAATAATAAAGTAATCATTTCCAGATATTTTGTTGCTATTCGCGGTACAAAAACGGCAGGTTGAATGCAGTTTCTACGAAATTAAAATAGAGTTATGAAATTCTGAGAAATAAGAAGATATTTTGGGCTAACAAGAATTTATTAGATACAAATTGCACACAGCGAGGCTCCGCGGGCCGCGCCGTCATCTAATGCGCCGCCTCGGCTACAGATTAAATTCCCTTTCAGGTTCCAAATTGAGCCGCAGCTCTGTCCGTAGCGGGACAACAAAGTGTTACAATAGAACTCTTGGACGGCGTCCTCCGGCTGTACGCCTGTGGACACTTAAACTTATCAAATACAGTACAAATCCTTTTACGAAGAAGTGAATTAATGTTAACTCTATGCATTCAGTCTGTTACGAGAGCTTGGCGAGCACTGCCACGTACGGATTTCATATTTTGTTCAGTGTCAGGCGAAACGAACCTTTGTACTCTGTTTCCATTTTCGTTGTAAAAACGTCAGCTTTAATATTTTTAACATTAAAAAATGTCTCGCTAGCAAGTTGCTAGCGGCCGCTTTGTGAGCTGTCGCTAGTTGTGCAAGCTCGTGCGCCTGCATATTCATTGCACGCGAGCGCCGCTAAGTGATCGCTCTTAGCCCGCAACTTAGTAAAAGCCCGCAACTTAGTAAATCTAAGCGCAGCTTAACCCGTCGCTTGCCCCGCGTGCGCCTGCTTATAAGTGGACAAAATATTTATAACGCCATTTTATAATGGCTCGATATTACAGTTCGTAAAATTCTTTACTGAAATGTTTTATAAATGAAGACAAAGACAAATCTTTATAATATTACAACACATTTAAATAAACACACAGCAGTATGTGTAAAAATGTATATTGAATAAAAGACAAAATTTAAAGAAATTATTTCGATATACTTAATTCATGGCAACAACTTTTAAGGTTTCTTTTTCTCGCATGCGCATTGTAATCGCGCTACGGACTAAGCATAAGAAACCCGCGTCTGTTGGCTCGCGGCCTACGATCGCGCTTATTTTTACATCGAGCTGTTTGCGCCGATTTAAGACATCTGTGCGGGCCGATACAAAACATCACTCGCCCGCATCACTTCATATCGCACGCACAGCCATCAAGACTTATCACGCATTGTAATTTGTATATCTCACAACACTTTAATATCTCACTAAGAAAATAATTTGAAATGAGAGAAATGATTTATCGGAATTAATATGAAAGTAAACTATAAGCCAAAATCGACAAGTAGTATTGACTTCACCGTACCGTACCGAGTACGCCACGCGATAATCAAATAGAATTATCGTTAATTCACATGTTGATGTTCGTCGCCTTGCATATTCATTGAGCCAAATTACATGAGAGCGGGCGCGCGGCCCGCGCCGCACCGGCAGCATTAAGATGATAATGAATTATTAAGTTTAAAAGGTTTTTAAGAATTGACGTTGAAGTTACCAGCTGTTATATAGCACAGTCTATATATTTCGTTTACATATTTGGATCATAGTTCTGTGAATAACGGATACCTATTACTAGCTCTGTCCTTACAATGAAGTTGTTTATTTTAACAATTGTATATCAGATCTGGTACAGTCATATTTAGATAATCTTATGTACATTCATAAACAGTTATAAACTGAACTAGAAGCGCACCTCGATAGTGCAGGTAATTATCACTTTAATATTAGTGCAATGAAGCGGCTAGAGGATAGTGAGTAGCGGGTAGCAGGTAGGAGCGGCCAGCGCCAGCGCCAGCGCCCCGGCCATGTGCAGCGGCCGCTCGCATATTCATGAAGCTTAACAGAGCTGTTTGGAATTCACTTCATAAATTATTGTCTCACTGCATCTAACCCATTTTGAATGTTTAAGCTTTTCTCAAAAAATGTTCGCACTCTCGGGCACTCCGGCGCGCGTATTATTTGCTTCCCGCTACACAGCATTCAGCACATTATTTTCAACACACGAATCGAAATTTTAGTCAAAATATTTAGTACATTTAAATATTTTCATGGATACTATATAACTAGATTAGTAAAGGAATAAAGCGGACAGTAATAAAGCTCCTAACAGCGCTATTATGCGCTATGAATATGCGAGCGGACGCGCCGCGGCCCGCGCTCCCCCTCGCCCCTCCCGACGCGAATATTTAACGCGGCGGGACTTCATTTTGTGAGAGTTCTATGTAATCTAGCCGCACTAGTCGATAATCCTAGTTGCGTCTCGTAAAAAAATACAGGGCAAGGCCCTCTAGTAATACATAACAATACACGATAAAAACATTTGCAAAGCTTAATGTCCAAACGTATCATACCGATATTTATAAAAGTTCGGCGATGGCCGCCAGTCACGCGAAACGAGTATTACTGCGAACTCTGATAAAGCAATGTTCGATTCGCAAAACTAACGTAGACACGAGGACACAACTGTTTGTATCCATACCACGTAGTTCTTTCTACATTAAATATCTATAAATGTGTACCATACGTATGTATGTGTGCCTTGAGCTGGCTTGTTAAAACAAAACATCATTAGTGCACCGGCGGCTCGCTCAGAAGAACCTCATTATTAACTAGCTGTGTACTTTAATGGGCGGCTCGGTGCGCTCTGCGAGTCTCGGCCTCTCCGTCCAATGTTTTCATTTAATGTAAGGTGACAAGTAAGTCAGCCATGTTATTAACTTCTACTATGATCAAATGGTTTTGACCGTTTACTTTATATATGAAGCTTTAGATAATTTATAAAATAGTATAAGTAGAATCAATGGAAATATTATTTGCTGTTTTTTTATTATTATTATTGAATTCATTTAAGTCAGATTCATGCATATTAATGTTAGTAACAGTGAATTATTAAAAGTCTCCGTTCTAACGTTAGTTGACTGTAACTTGTTTTCTGTAAAGTTTTAATACGATCTGTTCCTTAACGTTCACATTATTTCTCTTGTTTGTTTTCAATTAAATTATAACACACGGGCACGTCGCATGGAATGTCTTGTCTTAGTGGATTACATCGGCTGTAATTAGCACTTTTTCATTTGGTTTATTTCAAGCGGCCGGGCTGCCGGTGCTCCTTCACTGAAACATATACACTCATTAACACGTTCTCATCGCATAGACATTATATCGGTATTAGTTGTTTTGAATACAAACCGAATGTCTGTCAAAGCGTTCAATTAACACGAATCAGCCGCTAACCGCGCGCTCGTCTGCCGCGTGCTGCGGTGACGTCACCGCAATACAATTAAACGCAATATCGTACGATAATACTATGCTTAATATTTAATTATACAAAACACTTGTAAGTAAAATAAAATTTCTGCACTTAATTATATGTGCCAAGTACATAATATAATAAAAACATAGTCTCTCACAAACTAGAACGAGCTGTATCTAATTTGCTTGCAAGTAGAAAATAATTCTTAATACGACGAGCGGATGACAACTTCCACGACCCCTACCGCTTGTAAATGTCACAAAGTCTTAATGAGACGCGGACTGTTGGTTTGTAGCCATACTAAACATAAGTTAATACTCGAACTCGAGCCTTGCCATATGACACAGTTTCGCCAACAAATGTGGAGATTTTGTCGGGAAGATATACAGATTACTATCATGTTAATTATTATAAAACTAGCTTGTGTGAAAGAATAACATCCATCCATACATACATACAAACTTTCGGGTTTATAATATCCGTATGATTAGTTCAATAGTTATTAATAAGCTTGTCTCGAGAAATTAGTGTAATTTTGGCCACCATGTGCGGCCATTCATCGACAATCCCAATTAAAATTTTAATCGGCACAATTCCTCCAGAGGTCGCGGCTCGTTCGTTTGCTACATTACGACGGGGATTGATAGCGCGCTCCGACTTTCAAAAATTAATTCCCGTTCTCATTATGTTTGTAAATGAAATGCCAGGATCGTTCATTAACTTTGTCACATTTATTAATCCTGCTTTATTGAGTACATATTTATTGCACTACAGTTTGTGATCGGCGCGTGCTGCGTGCTGCGTGCTGCGTGCTGCGTGCTACGTGCTACGTGCTGCGTGCTACGTGCTACGTGCTACGTGCTGCGTGCTACGTGCTGCGTGCTACGTGCTGCGTGCTGCGTGCAGTGCACAGATAATCGACACACGGATTAATGCACCGCGGTGCAAGTAGCTACGACTTTTGATTACTATTTTGACACAAATAATTGCTACCACAGCTGCTTACATCTTGTTTTTAAACACTATTTTGATAATTAATTAGTTTGAATATTAGTGAGTGAATTAATTCTAAAAGCGAGATGTAACAATTTAACTTTTGTAGAGTATTTAAAGCTTCTCTGGAATTTCTTAAAGAAAAGTAAAACAAAGAGTAGAAGGAGGCGGGCGAGTGAATCAATTTAAAGTTTTCTGTACTTATTACAAGGCTGTTGGCGGACGGCGAATTAAAATTGACGTTGACTTACATTGTATACAATGAATGAAACTATTTAACCATGAAAAAAATATTCTTAGTAGAATTAAACAATTTTTTTCACCGCGGCCCATGTACGTCAGAGGAACTAGCCGCCAAATACTGTTGTAGACAGATCATTCCGCAGCGCGGTTGCGTGACGCAGGTAGTTACCGGTAGCCGCCTTACACAATCAGTTACCTCGCGTGTTCATATCGTCATCATAATGTATCATTCATCCAAATAATTAACTTTTTGTAACACAAAAAAAACTTTTAAATGAAAAATGTTGTTACTCATATAGATAGAATAGCTTTAGCTTGTAAGCTATTTCATTACATCCGGAGAGTGATGTATGAGCCCCTTACCCGTTACAATGCACAGGGCGCATGGCTTCGTGTAGTGCTTTTTGTAAGTATGAATCCATATAGTAGATCCAGTGATTTTGATATAATATTTCATATATTATAGACGAGTCATAAATAAGTTCCGACGCAGCTGAGCGTGCACTATGATTCGTATCTGAATGAGCTGGACGAAAACTACTTCCAAACCACGTTCTACAAAAAATCAATTGTTAAACTACTTGAAAGATGGAAGAAGGTTATATAATTATAATAGTGACGAAGATGCAGTAAATTTATATAATTTCGTTATTAAATAAGAACATAATAAAACGGATGTTACTTATGACTCGACCTTATATTTTTTTTTGTTTTAATGAAAAACCTAGTGTTCGAGCACAATTCTATCTGATGTTGAGTGGCCATATCGAGCTGTTGTATACGGAACCGGTATACAATAGTCCTTCTGCACATCGCTTTGCTTCCCGTCAGCACTATTCAAAGTATATAACGGTAGTTCCAAACGCCGACCGACAGTTCCCGTCCTGTATCCGCGCGTGGCGCTCGCCGCAAGAGTAGCCTAACACAATAGCAGAGAATATCCACTAATTACATTATCCCACTCCTGTTCCTAGTCTTCTCGTGAAGGGGCACGTTATAGTTAGAGATACAACTGATGCCGTCAATTTGTTTTATAAATATTAACAAGTATTCACATAAAATTGTTAAGATATAACGTCAATGTCGATACGGAAGAAATTACGTAATAACATTCAAATTTTGCTACTCTATATTTTTACTATTCTTTCCGTACTTTTATTAAATATGTTTGAATCCGAATTGACTTTTTAATTTTGTTAGATCCCTTTGATAAGCTCCCGCTTCCTTAATAAATTAAATTACTTTGCGACGGACGTAATTTGTACGAAAATTGGAACAAAGCCGAACTCTTATTTGCGTCTCGTGATGCAATTATCGGCAGCGTGTCGCGCGCCGCACGTCCCAGCAGTAGTCAGCTCAGCGGAGTGCAGAGGTTCACCGTGCACTGGGAGAATTCATCGGATCTGATAATAAGTGAGGAACAGATTTATTATTATAAACATCGGCAACAAGTACCAAATTAATATTTTATAGCGTAAGTATTTTGTTAATGGTGTGCTTTAAGTTATCGACAGCTCTACCGATGACGTGTTCAATATGAACGGCGCTGAACACTTGTCTGTGAACGTCGCGTGAACGTGTAGGAACTACTCGTAATAATCGTAAAAAAAAATAGTGGTTTAAGCTTAAAACTGAAAGGGCGCGCACAGACGTAAGAACGCACTCAAGAAAATAAAAAGTGTATGAGAGCGGAAGCACTCACCGCGATTTCCGTGAGCGCCCTCTCGCGGCAAATCACTGCGCTTTGTTTCTTCGTCTGCCGTAACATCATTCGTACAAACATTTCTACAGACACACATATATCGTGTTTATTATTTAGTGCAGAATTAAGAATTATTTTGTATTGTGTCCTGTTTTTAAATGAAACAAAAGATCTAACCGTATGTATAATTTTAAAGTCATCTGAAGATTTCGGTGGAGGGATATGAGGCGGGAATTCGGGGTCGAGGCGCCGTCAATGCAGATCGTTCTTTAATAGAATTCGCGTAACAAAAGTAAAAGGCATCATTTATTAATTCTTTCTTTACTAATATATAAAGGTACAAGCTGAAACTACGATTTTTCTCCTTTTTAGTTTCTAGTTTTTGTGTGTGTTTCCGATTAAAAGTTCAGTTAAAAGTTCACAAAATGCTATCTCTGTATATGCTCACGACAAAACATGCGTA
>JWHW01010650.1:7939-20546 GCA_000931545.1 Papilio glaucus
TTGTAAAGTACATTGCTGTAATAACTAGGATACACACTAATCGCCGCAATGTTGGCGCGCATTTAACCGCGGCTAGCCGCTTTCCGCGGTTGCGGACCCAATGCGGTGACGTAAAGCAACGCTCAATCTTGCGACAACGTACCGTACCGTTCTGACACGAAATATACTTGTAAATTCAATGAATTGACAGTCAAAAGCCAGACAATAATGTACTAGTACTCATATTTGTGCTTTTTTGTTTTTTTGTTTGTTTTAAAACCTACAACATATTAGACGCTGGATGAGTAGTAACGCGATGCTGTCAAAAGTTTTGTTTCTCAATATCCTGGTGTAACTCGATTTTAGTTTGACGCGCATTTACTAAACAGATGACCATCTGAATCGTTACTTCGCTCTATGATAAAACAATGTATACCTTTTTTCAAGCTAATCGAGGTCCAAGAATAATAATGGACGACCACGCCGCCATGTTTCAGTTCAACCCGCGCTAACTCCTTGATATAATCCTTCAACTTTTCCAGCATCGGCTGGTATTGCTCCCCTAGGAACTGTCGGTCCAAGACTACCGCTGAATAAAATAATATCAATCATTATTTCAAATAAATAAAAAATGCAGGTGCACCTAGATAAAAAAAAAAAACATTTGAAAGAAATATTGGCAAAGTATTTAAGATTCATTTATTGTGTAATTTATCCATTCAATTGTTCAGTCATTCCTTCATTCGTTCATTCGTTCATTCATTTATTCCTTAATCTAAAAAAGCTTTGCCAGCTACCTATATACAAATCTGTGATCCGATAATTTCTTAAAATCCGAATAGCGACTTCTTGCTTTTACAATGTTGCTATGAACATAGAAGACGTGAAGGTTATTATTTATGTGTAATCGAGATATGCCACGAGGTCCCATACTACATTCACTTCACGACCTTGGTTTTGCTACGATTAGTTAGTCGGCACCCAATTTGACAAGAAGGAAGAATGATAGGCTTTATTTAACCAAGCATATTCACCATGAATATACCATCAGACATTAATCGACTCACCAATTGAAGCATTCGCTGTTATCAACGACGGGAAGTCCTCTGCACTTCCTCGACCCCAAAAATAGATCACAACCAATACCCATAACTTCATTTTGCGACCTCACATACACTTCATGTAAGGTTTCCCTCAAAAATGACGTTCCGATCATAATTCGTATAATAATTTTCGTTACCCAATCAATAGCAGTTATTATTTAAAATCTAATTAAAACTACGCGTGTCGGGTTGCCACGTGGGCATGTTAACATTAATATAGAAGCACAAAGCATGTGGTAAATGTTACGAGTGTAGCGTTACCTGTACTTACAAGCACCTACTAGGTAACAAAGGTATACAGCGTGTTCTTTTCTTCGACATAGTTAATCGATTTTCTTTTCTTGTTTATAAAGAGATTGAATATGATTAATACGTGTGTTCTTTTATACATAATGCCAAAAAATTATGTAAGTCAAAATTTTTCTAACCAAACTTTCATCGGACGTTGAGACATACAACACTCCATCCTTTCATATCAGATTATTCCGCGCGTTTGAACGAAGCGATTCGAATCTTCGATCATCTTGCGTACGGCAAAGGATTGAAAAAAGTTGCCAGCTCCAGTGTTTCCGTCCAACTATAAGGTGGGTCCTTCAAGACCAGATTGAATAGGCAGTTACTAAACCAGTGCGTACCATCTTTCGACCCCATCACCACTTAACATCTGGTGGTCAAGCACTAGTTTATTCATTACAAAAAAAACTTTAACAGGATAACAGCATACGTTACAAACAGCATGCAGCACTACCCCTTCTTCTTCGACTAGTTACTGTGAAAAACCTAGGTCCATAATGAAAAATCATAATATTTTGCACTAAATATTTAATGACAATTTTTATTTGCAAATGTCATTATTATAACTTCCGTTAAGCAAAACAGCAAGAACAGACTGATATAAAAGTAAGAATAACATATATGTATCACATCCAATCATCCAATAGAAATATATTTGCAAATCTCCCCCTGTTTCAACGTGAATCGTCTTAAAAGGTTAGTGAAATAAATAATGCACGATCATTGTCGACATTTGTCAGAAACTCGACGTTTCATTACAACCTAATGACTTCCACATTTTTAATTCATTGAATGAAAAAAAATATAATATCGCATAGAAATCCATTGTTTAGTAGGTCGTTTTACGTTATTTTAAGAAGGAACCTTAACGACCACCAGAGCCATAAAAGTAATGTGCTATTCATATCATTATTCACATAAACGTGTTTATTCACATTTCAATAAAAACACTTATTTCCAAGGCGGCAAGGCATTATGTGTTGGTTCTAATATACCTGCATCAATGTTACGGGTTAAAAAAAAACAAGAAACCTAAGTGCGTTTATGCACTAGAAGGCATTTTACAGTCCGGCAGTCCGATTTTTTTACGGGCCGGTATGTACTTGTTTGTGCACTATAAGTAATTTTACCGTCCAACATTTTACTTTTCTCCATTCCGGGCCGTTTTTTTAAGCAGTACAGAAAAAAATCATAAGTAGCTGTAGACATTAGACAGTAGTTAAAAATCATTCATACTTATGCTGCTTAGGCGAAGGTCAGAATGGACAGGACATTCATACACAGATGTCCGGAAATGACGTGGACATGGAAGAACACAGATTCCTTGCTCTACAAACCCGGTCACAAGAAATCATCCACCAACGCTACCACCATCACTACCACCACCACGACCACCACAAATGCCCCCACCGTCACCACCACCAACGCTACCACCTTCACCACTACCACCACCATCACCACCACCACCACAATCATCATTACCACCAACCCCCCACCAACACCGCCACGTATCACCACCACCAACCCTACCAAAAATCGTCTAACGCGGTTAAACATGTTTTCAGTTCAATAAACATGTCGCTGAAGCATGTTGCGCATATCGATCTCGCGAACCTATAAGATTTTCCCCTAACAAATATCGCCTTACTCGGCTAAAGAAGTTTACACTTCAATAAAGTACGCAAGCAAAATGTTTATATTATTTTACTGCTTAAGGCAACCTTTGTGCCGTAATTTTTTTGGCAATTACAAGGGTTTTAAAATTTTTGCGCAGAACCCTAATTATTTTGCTTAAATTAAATTAGCTTCTAAAAAAGCCCCATCCAAATCGGTTGAGTGGTTACGGAGATTATCCGGATTACCCGGAGACAGACAGATAGACAGACGAACAAAACAACTGTATATACGTCATGTGTATTGAGTATATAAATTTTATTTTGATATTACCTACAGACCCTTCAATTTTATTTATCTGTATAGATTTTGTAAAACTATGTTACAGTATAGTAGTAGCCTGGCGAATATGAATAATTTCAACTTAAATTGATGCCATCTTGCCCAATTCTTGCAAAAATAGTATTAATCACTTCAGAGAAATTATAAAACTTTTATAAATTCTGCGAAGTGATTAATACTTTTTATTTCATTCCACGCGGATGAAGTCGGGGGTACCAGCTAGTATATTCTATAATCAAAGCTTAACTTATTACTGATATCCAAATAAGATATGACCTAAAGGTCTATATTACCAGGTCATAAAATTAATAAAAAATTTATATAGATTTAAATAGATATATTACTGATATCAACTTCTCAAAATCAAGTGTCAAAAAAGGCTGTATGGCTTAGTTCCCTTGCCTGCTCTCTCGAGCGAATAAAAACAACAACAAGTGTCAAAACAATTTTCCATTTCTATACCTAATTGTTATCACCTTGTTATGATAAGCTATGGCTTTTAAATATCCAAAATTGTTTGTAACAGTGGGTACCACACGTTTTGATTTGCTGGCTGAATACGTAACATCAACGTCAGTACTTCGTGCTCTAAAAGAAATTGGATGCGAAGAAATAACCTTTCAAATAGGAAACAGCGCTGTCAACCCAGAAGACTACGAAAAAGAAGGTCTAAGACTACATATGTATAGGTTCAAGGATTCAATTCAAGAAGATATTAATAATGCAGACTTGGTGATTAGTCATGCGGGGGCAGGTAGCTGTTTGGAAGTTTTAGACGCTCGTAAACCTCTGTTAGTCGTAATCAATGAAGATTTGATGGACAACCATCAGTTAGAACTGGCAGAGCAGTTACAAGTTGATGGACACTTGTATTATTGCACTTGTGATACTCTAGAAAATACTTTGAGAATAGTGGACTTCAATTTGCTATCTCCATTTCCTAATCCAAACTGCTCGTTATTTGTTAAGTATTTAGATGAGGTTTTCAAAGTTAACACTTCTTAACAGTGAGGAGATTTAAATTTTAGATTATGTGATATTTGTTAATTGATACATTTGAACCAAACTTGAATCTTATCCCGAAGAAATATGTTTTTGATAAGAGATACAGAGTACAATTTCATGAGGATTTACACACAAGAAAGAATATACAGTTTGAACTGGGGATTACACTGATGGATCCAAGACGAATGAAGGTGTCTTCCTGAACATCAGAATACACATATCTTTAGGCAGTTACAACACTGTCTTCCAATGTATGGGTGGGAATAATTAAACTAGCCAAATACTATCAGACAGCATGGCGGTGCTACAGGCGCTAAACAGAAAGTTGTCACAGCTCTTACAGGTTATAGAAATTTTAACAAACACTTGTACAATATAAGTATCACCTGCAGCCCTCTATGCAGAGCATGCATGGAGAGTGAAGCAATGGTGTCCCATATCTTGCTACACTCCTCTGCAGTGTCCATATACAGGGTTAAATATCTCACTATGGTTCACCAGCATCGCTCAAGTAGCTCGCTGGTAACATTATGGGGTTGCTGAGATTCTTTGAGCAGATGGGTCGGCTGGAGTGATCCATGTCCCACCCACACGCAAAATATGCGCTAAGCATGAAGTTGAGGAGAATAGCCAGTCTGCATTTATTCATTGTTCAAAAACAATATTGGATAAAAGTGAGACAGGTTATCAATCATATCTGTTTCCTTTATTATCTCAAACCTACATTCCTTCTATATATGGTCCTTTGACTAATGTTGTGGCTTGGTTATAATTAAGACAATTTAGGACTTTATAACTTTTATTTACAATTTAAGAAACAAAAGAGAGTATGTAAATTAAAAAATCATGAAAACATTCTGTAGTAGTTTTTATTGGAAAAATACAGATAATTTATAAAAATCCACAAATCACAAAACTACTGTTAAATTATATTATATTAGGATTTATATTACAATCAGAAAAATAGCACAATTAATAATGACATTTAAACTAGTTTCTTAGCCTCAAAGAAGCTCTTGAGATGCCTCATCTGCCAATAGCCAATGCCCACAAGCACGGCTGTTTGAAGCAAACTCCACCACAACACTCGCTGGTTTGTGCTTTCCGAGGTCTGTCTGAATCTCTCTTCCCTTTGCTATAAAATAAAACAATCGTAAGAAAACAGTGAAAACTACTTGTAAAAAGGAAGTATGCAACTTGTTAAGTGTCCCTGCTCTTTTCCCACTCATGTGGGGTGGACAGAGTATGATTGTAATCCATACTGTATAGGTTTTGGCTACTGATTTTACGGCCGGCCACCTGCATGATTGCCAATTCTCTTGGGGAATATGCAATTGAGTGAGAAGATATATTTATGTGCATAGAGAAAGGATATATTAATGTACAGAGAGCATATGATTTATCTCATTTAACACAAAGGGTTAATAATAAATGAACAATGACTATTTAGGCCACAATATGTTATGTTCATCCAGAAGGTGTTGTAATTACCAACATAAAATATTATCAACATAAAAAAAATTAAGGAAAAATTTTAATGGAAATATGTGATTTTTAATTCATAACTATAGGAACTTATGAAAAATTCTAGAAATCCAATTTTGATTCTGCCAGTACAACTGCTTTTGTAATTTAACTCGTGGTGTTTTAGATATAACTTAGGATCCTTAATTGTTTTTCAAATGGTGGTATGCCTTACAACCCCCTGGTGTGAGAGTTCTAAATTGATGGTGATCATGATTACTTTTCATGTGAGCTTCTGGTTCTTTGCTCGCTTATCTCTAAAAAAATTTTGGAAATAAGGTGAAATACATGATTTTAAATTATATCAATTATTGCAGATTTTTGCTTAGTTTACTGATATTCCAGAAGTAATAATAATTTACCCTTTGATAGCTCTGCTCTTTAGTGATTTGGTGCACTTGATCCAGCAATTGCCTAATCCTCAGCTGCAGTTCTGTCAACTTGTCCTTCTTAGCCACACTAGCGTAGTCCACTGCATGCTCACCGACTTGAATATCTAGATGCACCTGAAATAATAATGTATTAATATTGTTAAGCATGTGAAGTAAATAGTATCTTATTCTTCTAGTGTCTCTTCAATGCTGAAGGTTAGCCCCTATCTTTGCAAATATATCTCTTCAGAAAGGAAAAGAATCCAGTTAATAAAGTTTTAAAAATGTACACAGCCACTACTTTTCTATAATTAAAATTCATTACATGTCAACAAAAGCATAATTTAACACTTGTTTAAACAAATGTAATACATGTTTTATTTGATTAAAATTTATTTAAACATGGTACTTCAATGGCAAGTCAAATGTTTCAAATTTCATGGCAAGTCAAATATTTTTTTAAATTCTATCTATCTATCTATTATTATACTATCATTGGAGGTTTAATTGTAGGCTTCCCTTCCCATCGTCTAATAACGAAAGGATAGGAAATGGAAAAGAAGATTTGACAGGGATATAGGAAATATCCTTTTTTCAGTCCCCTGTCTTTTAAAGGTAGGCAACTCATCTACAACTTGTTTGCTTGTTGCAGATGCCTATTGTAGTGGACACTTAAGATCAGGTAAACTGCTTGCACATATGTCATTCCAATTAATGTATAAAAAAAACCACTTGAGGTATCTCACCTTAGACACTTATGTTTAGGCTCTAGACTAACTAAGAATACCAGAAAAGATAAAGTACCAATATTGATACCAAGAAAAATTAATACAAGTAACTAATAACATGTCTACTATTTTAAAAGATATTAAGATTTATAAAGATAATGATTTAGACTTAAAATTATACTGATAAAGGAAAACAACTAACTCTCAACTGTGAGCCGCTGAACCAAGATGTGCTGTTAGAATACATGCAGATCACATGTTCACCAGGAGTGGTGGAGGTGAAGGAGTACATTCCCTCTGAAGAGTATACACGTGAGAGTACAATCTTGTCATTAGGGTCCCGTACTTCTACATGCATACCAATACCAGGGGTCGAAGGCATAAAACCTCCTGACCTAGGATCATACAGCTCCACCTTATAGTTTACTGAAAACAAAAAGTAATTATGTTAAATATGCTAGAGAATTTTCAATAAAAACTTTTTAAAAGAAAGAAATATTCATACTTTTACGTGTCAGTTTCTGAGTGATAACCATTTATATTTGAACGGCTAGACGGAAAATGCCGCAGGTTCTGCCTCTGTCCTCATCAATAAGATGATAACGTTATTAGGTCAATTTCATTCTTTTCAGAATAGTTCGGGTTGAGTAAAGGCAAATAAATTACAAGGTACAAGAAACCTTCACAAAAATAAGACTAAGAAGACTGAAAGTATCAGTATAAAAATAAATGAGTTACCTATAACTGTAGTGTCATCAGGTATTTCCTCTATGAAACATTTTCTTTCACCCTCTGCTATGTGAAAATATAATGCCGAGGTGACATCTATTAATAGGATTAGTGCTACAAAAGAGGAAAATTTGTAAAACATGATGTTTTCGTATTACTTAAATGAACATCGGCAAATCAAGACAAATATATCGAGAATATGACATGACACACGTCATCTTACGCTACATTTTCTTTGTTACGTTTTACGTTTGTAAATTTAAGATCTCACTTTATTAATTTCGATGCATATATTAATATGTCAATAAAAACATGTACGCAATGAGATAAATTTTATATTTAGTTTGTTTTATAATTTCAATACAATGAAAACATATGCTTGTTCTAATATCTGGTGTATAATGCGTTTGTCTCATGGTAAAAAAAAAAGATAGTACGGTGCTGATGGCTGATGACGAATATTTTTGACAATGACAAAACAAATGAAATAAAAACACCATCTGTTTTAATTTGATTTTCATTTTATTACATCAGACGTAAAATTAATTTAAAATTTAATTAAATATATTATTATTATTCATTTCGTATCCTTGTATAAAATATTTAATATTATATATACTATATACGTATTTTTACAATAGTATTTACTTTTAATAATAGTAAAATACGTAATTGATGTTAAATAAAAAATAATGGATCCAGTTTTTTTGACTGTAGCTGTTATTAGTGGCTTAAGTTTAATTATTTTTGTATTAGCATTTTTACGTTCATTTCAAGACCGACCTCAGCGTAAGTTCTATTTAACGAAATTTATAGTAAAAACGTAGAAATCGAAATTTACTGTTATAATTTGTATCTCTAGCCCGAGCTAAACCTACTGCTGTTGCGCCGCGCGATGGAGGACCTGGCAGAGTACAGGCTGTCAGGAATCAGAGGGCTCGGATGAGAGCCAATGGTAAGTTGCTTTTGCAAGTAATACAAGACAATTGTATCATACATTCTTAACCCAGTACTTTGGGCATTTATCAGTGATTTACCTTTCTTACATTAATTGACTTAATAATACCATACAGTCTGACCTATAAGCTAAACATGTTTTTCATTGTTGCAGCATGCATCACATTGTATTTTAACACAATCACAATATATTTTATGATTAATTTGCTTGCAATATAATTATCACTAGATAAAATTTGTATTATTCCTGTCAGGTTAAGCCTGAAAGTTTTAATTATCAAGTATTTAATAATTCACAGCAAAATAATTGCGTAGCATGGGGTTGAAATTTGATTATAATAAATTTAATGTAAGGTTTTTAAGAAACGGGATTCTTTGGAATGGGAAATTTTGTAACAGTTGTATGCACCATGGTTATGGGCTGTGGCATGGTATGTACTGATGTCGCATGGCGTGTACAACTGTGCCGGATTATCAGGAGCTCAAAAACGTAATTTGGTACGAATCCTGCTTCTTACAAACCTTATATTAGTAAAACAACACGAAAGCTTAAAGTTATAATTAATTTAGTTTTTTTTTTATGAAAACAAAAGTTTTTAGCTTTCTCTACTTTTCGTCCATAGAAGCTTTATGCTACATCTCACATACCTCTATGCCAATACTAATCCCCATAAAAAATATTCCAGCTGCACGTCACCAAGCAGCATTGATTGAAGAGGAGCCTGCTGCAGTAGAGGAAGCAGCGGTTGAAGAAGATAGTTCTTCCAACAGTCAGAAGGTTGAGTTTGTGGACAAAATGGGGGCTAAGGTAATATAAATATTTCTATTAAATTTCAACTGCGTTTATTTTAATCATAGGCAATGCAACAGCGACTCATTAGCTTATTACAGATACCTGTGGGTAGTAGTTACATAACATCAGGTGAACTGCATGCTCATTTGCCACCTTCTTGCATAAAAAAAAATAGAAATACCATTTTCCATGACAAGTAATTAAACTATTATTTATTTACTATTCTAATTGTAATTTTTAAGTTGTTTCTTTATAAATGTAACGTTTGAAGCTCAAAAAACCATTGTCTTATATATTTTATAAATTATATATTTGTAATTAAAAGACAGATCTTATATAATATTTGCATGGTTCATTCCAAACTCTTGATGATGTTGAATATTGTTTTGGAAAGTGTAGTAGACTTTTGGACAGGCTAAGAATTAATGTACCTGTGACATACTTTAGAAAAATAATATCTACAATATGATACAAGAAGCTCATAAGTCAAAAGAATCTTTCACTTTTTTAGTATTTAAGTTAATAATATTTGACTTTGTATTAATATCGGGAATATCACGCAGAAACGCGCAAAAGTAGAAGCTAAAATGGAAAAGAAGAAGGCTAAAGAAGCTGAAGATCAAATGAGAGAAATGCGAAAAAAGGAGGAAGAAAAGATTGAAGAGGAAAAAAGAAAACTGGAAGAACAGAAAGAAGTAAGTATTTTGTTTATACAATACCAAACCTATCTATTTGCTTATTTCTAAATTCATGATTAAATATATGTAGGAAGACGAGCGTAAGGCTGAGGAGGCTGAACGAAAAGCAGAGGAAGAACGTAAGAGACGCGAACAAGAGGAGTATGAAGCAATGAAGGCAGCTTTCACTGTTGAAGGTGAAGGTTACGACGAAAATGAAGAACAAGATAAGGACAATTTGCTGAAAGATTTCATTGACTATATCAAGGTAAATTAGATAATTTATCTATTTATGTATATAAAAGAAAGTGAGTGATATCAATGCATAGCCCAAACTACTGCGCCTAGATTTGAAATTTTGCACAGGGATTTCTGATATTTCATAGACAATCATTAAGGAAGGGTTTTCCTAAATTCATCACCAAAAGTGTAGTTTGTAAAGAGAAATAATTGTTATCAAATTTAAGTTGACCTCAGATCTTTATCATCAATCATATTCATTGAGTTTCAGCTTTAAGGTTGGATTCGTATTCGACGGTTTAATTAAATTGTACGGCATGTGAATCCGCAGGGCTGAGCTTTTATCATATAAAGGCCATAAGAGTTTTTCTAAACTTATTCTTTAACTTTACTGAGGCAACTTATTAACCTATAACCAGGATGAGACAAATATTTTTTTCTATTTAAAAAAAAATAGTTCCTAAGGTTTGTTTCAATACATTAAGCAGGCAGGTATTTCAATATAAACAATTGTAATATCAAAAAAAGATAATAAAAATCCCAATATTACAATTGTGCATGTAAGATTGTTAAATTTTAATAGCATAACAAGTCAACCGATCATCATGAAATTTTGCACTCACTTTGTCAAGGGTACAGGAAAAGGACAAATTTATCCTTTTATGCCTAAAAAATTCCTAGAATAGCAAAGTATAACCTAATTTTGGTTGCCATGGTAATGTTTTTATAAAAAATTATATACAATTATATTTTGACTTTCCAGCTTGCAATATAAGAGACAAACGTGTGCGATGCCGCGGGGTGGTTTAGAATGTGTTTATCAAACTCTGACTTTTCACAGGCACAAAAGGTTGTATTACTTGAAGATTTGGCGGCACATTTCAAGTTGAAAACTCAAGCTGCAATTGACAGAATAACAGATCTACAGGCTACTGGTGAACTAACAGGCGTTATTGACGACAGGGGAAAGTTTATTTACATATCTCAAAAGGAATTAGAAGATGTAGCCAAGTTTATTAAGCTACGCGGACGAGTTTCCATTACGGATCTAGCAGAGTCGAGCAACGATTTAATTAACTTGAATCCGGTTGCCGTATCATAATTAAAAATTGTCACAAAAGCCATGTTACTAAATATAAGAAATAAAATATATTTTTTTCAGTTACAATTTTATAAAATTGTTTTTTTTTTACATTTGATATTCAATAGAAATTAAATCAATAATTTTAACTTTTCACATCATACTATGGCTTGGATTCTTGCTTTTAGTTAATACAAGATCGGTAAAGAATAATATGACGCAAATATTACAGCAGTTTTTAAGTAATACAGACATTCCTTAAAGTGTTAAACAACAATTATGTTACTAGCCTTTATTATTAACAAAGTTTTTTTATAGCATAAGGGGGCAAACAGGCACCGGTTCGCCTAATATTAAATGATCACTGATGCCCATGGCCATTCGCAACACCAGAGGAATAGCAGATGCGTTGACGGCATTAAAGGAAGCCCCTCTTCTTGAAGTAACAAGTCGTATTGGTTTCCAAATAACGCAGGGGACAGATCATTCCACAATGTGGTTGTGCGAGATACGGGGATACATAAAACACAGGATTTGATCAGTGATGATGGAATGGATAATTTTGCCTCCTCCGGTTCTCCAGTCAATGCTTTTAAATGCAACAGGGGTAGAGCCCGCAACAACATCCATTGTACGAATAGGCCATCTAGACATGCTCAATACCACCTCACAGAAGACTGGCGCGAAGTAGAAGTATTGTGCGTTACGTCTGATTAGTGAGGTGCCGGAGCCTCAGTTTTGGTCCTCTTTCCTTCCCATCCTTCCCTACTATAGATAGCATGGGAAAGGGAAGAAGATTGAATGGGGAGCAGAGATATAGGAAAAGGATAGGAATTTGCCCTGTCTATCACCTCCTCTGTCAATAAAATAAAAGTAAAGGTAGGCAACTCATCTGCTACTCATTGGCTTGTTGCGAATGTCTAAGGGTACCGGTCACTTCACATCCGATGAACCATTTGCTTGTTAGCCATCTTCTTCCATAAAAAAATATACATGTCAGTCTTCTCTGAAGTCAAAGTATTTCTCACTATGGCCCATACACAGCTATTGATAATTTGTCAGACGTTGACAAGTACTTTACGTAAATTGAGTTTTTCAGCGTAGGTATGAAAATGTATTATTCTTTACATGAATCAATCAACAGTCTCATTAGAAAAATCTTTGTTATAT
>JWHW01010650.1:21201-35236 GCA_000931545.1 Papilio glaucus
TAGAGGATGCCGTGAGGTGTTTCCTGCGTTTGCCCCGAGCTCCAGCGACGAGCGGGATGGTGCCCTCCCCAGAATACGCAATACGCGCGGTTGACAAGTACTTTACGTAAATTGAGTTTTTCAGCGTAGGTATGAAAATGTATTATTGTTTACATGAATCAATCAATGGTCTTTCAAAGAAAAATCTTTGTTATGTAAGAAGTTTAGTATGAAATATTCTAAAACTTCGTTTTTGTAGATTATTAGTCGATCATAATTATCAATCATCATCTGATTTATAATTATGATTCCCTCTCTCAAAGATGAGGCCTGTGACCCTTCAGAAAGGAGACATATTTAAAAAGGCTGATTTATTATATTATTATTTGATCCATGAAAACTTTTAACTCTAGGCTACACATATTGTTTTCAAGTGGCAATTGTGTAAATTGTAAAATGAATGGAGAATCAATACAAATGTTTATTAAATTATAAATTCTAACATATTATTCATCGAGCTCATAACCAAACATATCTTTGCCCTTCTCCAATAATATAAAACTTGACTCTTTAATCCTGTCTAACAATTCCATCAGTTTGGACTTTGTGAACACCTTGTAGAGACATCTGTTTTCTCCAGCAATTAAGTCACTTAATTTGACTGCTTCTTTATGACTATTAATATCACCATCGCTTTGCAGAATTTTTAAAATCAATATAGTAACTTCAGGAATACATAGTTTTCTTAAAGTCTCTAATTGTTTTTCTCTTTCCTGCTTCTCTTCTTCTGTAAAATTTTGGGAAGATGTACCATCATTTTCATCTTGAAGCCAACCCCCAGGAAATAACATGACATCATATAATAACTTTTTTGCATGGCGAGCCTGATGGTATACTGTATTTTTCCATTGGGCTTTCTGCTGATTAACAACAGCAGTCCTTTGCTCGTGATGAACTTTATCAGAGAAAGATGCATCAGCATATAAAGGTTCCACATCCTTAGGCATTCCACTTACATAATGCCTGTACCATGTAGCAAAATATTCAAGACCTTCCAAATAAGCTTTCAAACACAAGTATTCCCGCAGTTCTGATGAGCATGTTATTTTATCATTTAAAAAGTTTGGAAACATTTTTTTTATATTAACAACACAGGCTGATGCTGCATCAGTGTTACCTAAGAAAATAAATTTCCTTACCATAGCATTACACAACCAAAGAGCTTCAACTTGTTGGTTCTCTATAAGCGAAAGCCATTCTAAAGAAGATATAACATTTTCAATCAATGGTTTGTCCTTTTCAGTAGCTGCTGTTTGATTCATGGACATTTCAATATCATCATAACCTTCTTGTATACCAGCTATACTTTTTAAAATTGCCACTCGAGCTGATGCAGCTACATCTAAGCCGGCACTAATGCCGGCCCTGACAACGCCTTCTCTGAAATTGCTTTTGTATATTTTATCCATAAACTCTGCATATAAATGTATTTGCCTAGAACTTGGCAGAGTTGATGTATAGTAAGCTATGAGTTCTGGGCACTCTTCTGATCCAGTAATGAGTGTATTCACCAACTGAGTGACATATTTCTCCAAAACTATATCTCCAACATCATGATTAGGATCCTTGCCCATCAATCTCAACACTAGGATTAAGTGTGCAAGGAATCTTACAAATCGTTCATCTCCATTTTCTAGCCAATTCAAAGAGTCTTGCATTATTGCCCTTATATTCCCTAACATCAAATATCTCTGGCAAATTTGATAGTTTGATTCTCGTTTACCATTCATGAGAGCTTTTATAGCACTGAATATTTGCTGCAAAGACATTTCATCCACATGTAGTTCTTTCTGTAATAAATCCAGGACATCTGTAGGAGTAGTGTTGGCTTCAGCAGTTGCATGATGCTCATGTAAGAATTTATCCACTCTCGCGACAGTTTGTACCCGGAGATGTGCCCAAAGCAAGTCTTCCCAATTTCCTTGGCATATTGGAATAGCACTTGCTAAATAGCCACAGAGAATT
The DNA here is from genome assembly GCA_000931545.1 of Papilio glaucus. Lineage (NCBI taxonomy): Eukaryota > Metazoa > Arthropoda > Insecta > Lepidoptera > Papilionidae > Papilio > Papilio glaucus. The sequence continues at coordinate 23,206 of JWHW01010650.1, forward strand.
GCTATTGTAGCTCGATAATGCATATTTTCTGCCACATTATTAGCTATTCCTAAAGCACACCATTTCCAAAGGTCTCTGGAAGGATTTCCTGATATTTCTACAGGACAATTGGAGTTTTCCCTCGGCAAATAATGGAGCAACATCCAGCCTTGTAGTGCAGCACCTCTCCAAGCTTGACCAGCATTGATACATAGTGACACTGCTTTTTCAAAGTTACCACATCTCACTTCAGTGAAAACTCTCTTGCATAAGTCATTATCATCTTTTTGATCATCTGAGTGAATAGATTTCTTTTGACGTCTTGGTGCATCAGGATCTACACATGTAATCATTGCCTTATTTCTCTCTTTATTAAACAAGCTATTTCCAATAAGTAATTCATGGAGAGTGTTTCCCCAATGTATATCATTTCCTACCACAGTTGCAGATGTTTTTGTTGCCTCTTCTTGGTGTGCTGCAGTTGTTTCTAGCCAATTTACCAGCAACTGCATAAGTCGCAATTCCGAATCGCTTTTAAAAAGAGCGTCGACTAATGTCTGCTGTGACAAAGTTACCTCAGTTATCAAACTGTCAAGTGATTCAGGATGCTCTGCTAACGTATCGGCATACAAACAATGCAAAAGTTTCCATGTGTTAGCTTCTTCTGCTAGCCAATAATTTTGTGCGTTATATCTATTCCAAGGTTCAACAAGCTCTAAAGACTCGTAGCAAACTTGAGTTAACCTCTGTAATGTAAGTAAAACATCGCTAGGCCGGCTCGATTGTATTATTTTAAAGAAAGCTTCACTTAACGCACCACCTGCATTTCCTGCATTCACGATGGTAGCAGATTCATCTAAAATTTGTCTTAAACTGGTATCGTTTAAATTTTTGGAAATAGACGTTTCGTTTAATATCGACGATAAGTTAAACGTATCTTCTCGTGGTAAAAAATGTCTAGATCGTATGTTTTTTAAGGGTGTAAATTGGGTCGAGTGCAGTTGAAAGCTGTCGTTATTCATATTTACCATATATATCCTCACTTCACAAAAACTCCAACTTCTTAAAGAAATTAAACTGCTGGATGTTTAAAAATATGAAAGAAACATTGCGCCAAAGAAGAATATTTCGCGCCCTGAAACAGATTATACATTTAGTATAGTGGACATGACCAAATAAAGATAATAAATCCAAAATCGTGTAATTATTGCTATTTACAAAATCCCATAAAGTATAAGATCACTCATTATAACTAACGAAAAGACTGTTAGCAACAGAAAAGATGTTCATTCTTGTTTTTTACATAGTAAAACAGCAACTTTGAAATAATTCAACATTAACAACACAACACTGACCATTATAAATAAAAAATAGTAGAATTCAATAGATTAAAAAATATTGTATTTCTCCTACAGAAAGGTTTCTTTTACTAGATCTAAATAATTTTGTTGGAATATTGTACGGCAATATATTTAAGCTATTGTATTTATGTCTTAGAGAATTGAAGTTGTCGTTAACTCAGCTGTACTTATAAAAAATTGTTATCCTAAATTTTATAAAAACGCTGGTTATACCAGGAAAAGAATAGAAACTTACATTTTTTTAAAATAATAATGTAAAAGCTTTAATAACACATAATTTGGACCTTTTTCTACTTTTTTAATAAGATTACAATTGTACTTGATATAAACTTTAAAATGCTGAAATAAATGTACCAAACATTTAATGGCCACTCAAGGCTTACTACGCAAGGTAAAATATTTCAAATATTAAAAAAGACCTACATATAATAAACTAAACAGTCAAATTTTGTTTATATCCAAAAAAAAAATAACAAAAATAGATTTCAATTGCACTAAGTTCACAACCGTACTGTATCCTTACTTCAATCTTCCTTCCTTTCCCTCGCTACTCGCTAGTACAGTCGTTGCGTGCAAAGGTAAGATAATATATATAAATAAATAAATTTCATTACATAAAAAAGTCAATTTATCGGAAATGGGTTGAATAAGCGATATTTTACTTTTACTAAATAGACTATTTATTTTGCATTGCTGTCTAACAAATATAAAAATAGATACATTGATACTTCTTCAAACTTATAAAATTTGTAATTAGTGCAGTATATTTTCAGTTATTAATTTAGGAGTTTAATATAATTGAAAAATTGAAATATTTGTTGTTATTGTGATACTAAGAAGTCATTTCATAATTAGAAACTTTCTGCATTATTTTATGTGACTTTTTTTACATCATTATTTTAAGTTAATATTTTATATTATGTAGTAAAAGGATCAATATTTTGTTATTTTTCTGTAAATTTAATAAAACAGATATTCAATGTGTAATTACCTCAATGCCATATAAAAATGATTAAACATAAACTAAATTACCTTAGACTACTAAAAAATCTATCAAGATTTTTTATCAGTTATCTAAATCTTAAATATGTGTACTGTAGTGTTTATATTGTATCTTACATATTTTTAGTGTGGTAAATTAGTAGTGTTTTCCATAAGATTTCTCTTCATTTCACCAATTAGTGGATATCGTGGATTTGTTCATAAAATAAAATGTTTTCTTGATTTCTTTCATTCAGTAATTATATCTTTTATCTAGCTTGATATATTATAGCTATTACCACAACTAAATAAACTTCCTTTTTACTACATGAAAAAAGTATATGCAATGTTAAAGAATGTTGTCCTCAAATTGTAAAGTATGTTGATTCACACAAGTGAATAGTTGTTGCCTTGCTTGAAGTTTTTAAGCAAAATAGTATTGACAATTGAATGGGCAACTTTTCATTTTTTTAGTTTCATTGGCAACAACTTTAACAATAAAATTGATGTAGTATCAAGTAGGTTATTTATTAAGTTAAACTGTTGATTAATGTTACCTTTTTTAACTTATAATTGATGCAACAAATACTTTAACCAAATCATAGAAAGTTGAAAAAAATACATTCTTATGACTTTTTTTCGTTAGCATTGACAACCATTTTATTAAAAAGCCAACAGTTATTTTACATTGTAATTATTTTCGAAATAATAATTTGCAAATTATGTATTATAAAATGTAGCAAAATACACATTAATGTATGTCAGTACCACATTGTTTTTAGTTAGGTTGATATATCAAATGATAAAAATGTTTTGCTTAATTATAGGGATTAGTTGCAGATAAAGTGAGAAAGATGATGAATTCGAAGCTGCAAACTCTTATACAAGACAGGTGAGAACTACTGATATTAAAAATCTTTTACTATTTTTTATTAAGAATGACAATTGTAGTTAAAATTACATTAAAGTATGAAATTATATGTTGAATGTGAGGTATAATTTTGATTCAATACTTTTGTAATGTTTCATCCTGAAATGAGTTTATATTACATATGGTTATTAACATGATGATTCACAATATGGTTAATAATCATAAGTGGTTAATAATCATAAGTGGTTAATAATCAATCTAGCCATGAAAATCCATACTTAGTATAAGGAACCTTTAGTTGGTAATTTTATGCATATAACATTTATGAAATAGTTAAACAACATATTATGCAAAGATTTCACTAAATAATTCTCAAATACCAATACAGTTCATAGTGGGGGGTTCATGAGGAAATATTATTTGTAAACTCATTTTTTATAAATTTTATGTATCTTTGACCCAAATTTGCATTACATATTCTGTATAAGATATATTTATTGCTTTTTATTATACTTTTATATAAGCTAATTATGTGAAGTGCCCACTGAATCGCAAAAATAATAATTTCGTATAAAATGAAATCTATAAATTACTATTCAATACACAAATGTAGGATATAATTTTAGAGATGTTTAAAATATTTATGACAATAAGCGATTTCATTGCTTTGTATTAAAATATTCTTTATTAGTTTTATTATCATGACGTAAAATGTGACGTAGCTCGCACGTTTACGAAGTACGCGATTTTAAGTACGCCATTACTACTCCATAAATTGATGTGGTTGTAATAAATATATTTCGAAGTTTTTTTGTATTAAAAGTTAAAAAAGAAGTTTTTTTATATATAGTTCTCATCTTTTGATGTGTATCTTAAAATACACTGAAAATATAGTTGAGTAATTTTGAAAAATAAAAAAATATGCAACAAACTATATTATTTTAACGAGCATATTTTTGTAACTCTTGTTTTTATGACAAAAAAAATATGTTGATTGTATACTATTAGGAATTTCGTCATAATTTCATCAAAATGGAAACCATTGTTGAACAATAGCGTGGCGGTAAAGTAAATGCTATCATTTGAACGACTAGTTTTCTAAAATTAAACAGTTAACTAAAAAGCTTACATGGTAGTGATTATTTAATTTATCAAACTTTTTTTCGTCATATTTTCATTGTATGCCCGTCCAGCAATTAAATATAAGTAGTTTTATCATTACTCATTTGACTTTACCGCGCAAGTACCAATTCATGACATGTTAGCCATCTCTTTTACACAACTTTTCTTAGCATCTAGTGTTTGGTGCAGAATACGCTTGCTCGCTAGTATAAATTGGCTATTTGAATAAGACTTTTGTATCTTTAATCCGCCATTAATATCCAAATATCTTATTTTTTATTAGTCAAGTGAATAATATTTTATATGTGTTCATACAGTTCAATTTATTCAACGCGACGCATCATTGGCTTCCCGTAAAAGTGTTTTAGAAGTGTATCATTTCCTGTTTCATATCATACAGAAACAAGCAACTGCGTTCGCTAGCATATTCTTTTTGTTATCACGTGGGTCTAATTTTGAATAATGTGGATATCTGTGATGAATTTTGATTGTTTACCGTGTGATATTGCCGTGGAATGAGTGCACGCTGTTTAAATACACAAAGACCGGCTTGTAATCGGTGTTAATCGTTGTTTTCAGAAGCGCGGCGATCGGCACTGCGCTGTGTATTTGGCGTATGGAACCGGCGGGAGACTGATAATGGTTGCCACGAATTGTGATTTAGTGCTTACAGTGTTGTGAAATTGTGTTGAGTGTTGTTACATAAGGGGAATATGGTTAATTTAGAGAGCCCGCCCTGACGCGCCTAGCGGCGTCAGCGACGGGCGGCGCCCGGGTCATGGCCCCGGCGCTCTCCGTCGCTTCCCAAGATCCCTTCGACGCGATCGAACATTTCGAGAAACCTCCTCCTAGACGGGCGCTCGCGTCCGTCGACAACCTTTCATCACACATGGAGGATGAAATGGGCCTCCAAAATCAGCCTAGCCTCGCCAAGGACTCGCAAGAAATGGAGCAAATTTTAGTAGACTTGGGCAGTAGTGATATTGCTCAGGCTGACCTACTCCAAGCTATTAAGACCTTAGAATCTGGCGGCGATGCGCTGTCTACAGGAGAAACTGATGCCATTTTTCCTTTATCTGGTTTCGATTTGACTGAAAATGTTGATTCGGAAGGTGATGCCGCTGAGGATAAAATAAAACTGCTCCAAGTCAGGTTAGAACGACGTTGTGCCTTTTTACAGAGGCGTTTACGTATACTCCAAGCAAGAGCTATAGGCAAAAAAGTTTCTGAGGAAGTTGCTCAGACCTTTGAAAAGTCCACTCGAGGTGCAAGAAAGGATGGTGGGGGAAGGCCAATGGGCTTGAAAGCTTTCTTGAAAAAGATTGAGACCAATGCCACTTTACAAGGGAGTGCTGCATCTAGAACAGTGGTTGGGCCTAAATATTACCGTGCAAGTACATCTAGAGGAGATGCTTCAAGATCTGCCTCAATTGGGATATCATCAGGGACCTTGGCTGGTTTGGAAGACACAGCAGGAGCATTGCGGTCTCATTTGTCAATGGTCAAAGCACAGCTGGACTCAGATGCAACAGCATCATCCTCCGGCGCAGAGAGCAATGATGAGGCAGTCAGTTATAACAATCCCCATCAGGAACAAATGGCAATGTGAGTTTACTTAGTTTACTTTATGAATAACAATTTAAATTAGGCACAGTTCTCAATATATTAGTCTTTACATATTTTTATTTTACCATAACTGAGAGGCAATGAAAGAGAAACTTTTGTGTACATATTTTATATATATAAAATATGTAAACAAACGCTGTTTGTGTGTGTTTCCTGTAGGGTAATATATTCTGAATACCAAAAAGGCATAAGTATGTAGATGTAGTTTCCATTTTAATGAACATCTGTAATAAAGTTGCAGGTCTAAAAGGCAGCAGTGGTGAACCATGGGATATTTAAATGGGCTCTTGTTTATTAACAATACTAAAACATGAGGCAATTGTACATAATTCTAAAATCTTGTAGACATTATGAACTTATAATAGATTGATGACTTTAATTTTTCATTTATTACATTCATGCATAGTTAGTGTTTTTAGGTCAAGGGTATCATTTTACAGGATAACATTATGCATACATGCTTGTTAGTTATGTGTATTCCTTATACCACCTTTCTTCAGTATGCCACTAATCTGATTGATATAAGTTTCATTTGATACATCCCCTGATAACAGTGTCATGTTCACATTGGTTTCAATATTGCATAACTATTTCTGTTTAGTTAGATTTCACTGTCTCTGATATGTTGCATCATACTATATGAATTGCAGTTTCATGATACTATTATAAGCTTCAGAGTGCAAACTAGCAACTTCTTTGTCACACCATTTGATGATCATTTGAATACTGGTTATTTAAACAGGACAGTTTTATTCATGGTCTAATATAGGCCATTGGTAATTCCAGAGAGAAGCGTGCTCTATGGTCATGGCAGAAGGCAAGAGCATCTATAGCCGCGCGTTGGTGCTGGCTACAAGCTCAGGTGCAAGAGTTAGAGTACAAGATACGTCAGCACAATGAATTGCACAAGCAGGTATGTTTTATTTATTTATAACTAACAAGCTGGCCTCTGTGGTTCTACCCACTTTGAAATTTAATTAAAACAAAGATTGTCCAGCCTAAGCTAAATCCTACTTAATATGATCAATCATTTAGATTTGAGATTAACTTACATTGGATAAAATTATTTCCCTGTACAAACTTTCAACCTTGACTTTAAAAATTTAGGGGATTCATTTAGAAACATTCTTTCTTAGTGCTTGCTTTGTAATAACAAAAATCTTAGTCAAGTCTCTAGGCCCAGTAGTAAGGCTGTGTGCATATATCAGTTAGTTCTTTTATATCCTTAAGAAGTATTTAGGTGGTACATTGAATAATAATATTAAAATAATAGGCTTAAAGTGGATCTTGTGACTAGAATTGAGAAAGGTTTGCTTTAGTTATTCAGGCATGTTGAAAGGATGAATGAAGAGAATAACAAAACAAATTTATGTTGCAAAAGTGAGTGGCAGTGTTGCTAGGGGACGCTAGGAGAACTTATATTGATCAGATTAGTGGCTTATTAAAAAAGGGAGCACCAACAATGATGAGCATGTATGTGTAGATGTATAAATGTAGAAGAAGCGAGAGAGGTGTGCCAGGATCGCGCCAAATGGAAATCCACGATCTCTGCCTACCCCTCTGGGTTACGGGCGCATATTTATTTATTAAAAAAAATATAAAGAGAAAAGTTTGGCTCAAAAGTGGATGTAGTGACTAGAATTGAGTTAGGTATGTTTTGGTAGTTCGGGCATGATGAAAGGATGAAGAGTAAAAAAACAAATTTATGTTCCAAAGTGAGTGGCAATGCAGGCAGGGGATGTCCAAGGAGAACTTATATAGATTAGTGACATACTAAAGAAGGGCAATAAAAGGGGGGTACTCCTTAACTAAGCAACAATCATGTAAATGTATGGATGTAGATTATAAAACGAAAATTAAATTCAGCAAAGCTGCCCTATAATGAGTCAAAAATGTTATATAAATACTGGTTTCTTTAAATATATAACTAGTCAGGTCATAAGTTCTGTTAAATCCTTTTTTTTTTAAATTAGTCAATACTGGCCAAATATTCTTCGACTAATTAAAAAATGGAACATTTACACTTTCCAAATATAAAAAAGAAATTCATTTTCATTCATTATCAAATATGGAGTGGTCGAAGAAAGAAGATAGAGTCGCGGTTATCGCGTTGCACCGCTGTGGTTTCGCGATAATAGAGATTTTCGATTTTGTAAAATTTTAAAATAACACTATGGTTTGTTTATCGCACTATCAAATGATACACTGAAGGTTCGAGCTTCGAAGATCGTAAGAAGACCGGCCGACCTCGCACAGTTATGACACCAGCTATCATTAAAGCAGTGAAGGCGCAAAAGCGAAAGGTAAACAAAAAATCTGGGTCGTCAGATGCAGATAAGCACGAACGACGACCACGACAAAATGAAGACCCGGGACTACAAGCCTATCGTAAAAAGACTGGACATTTTTTACCAACATAGTGGAATCTCCTTCTCAAACAATGTTCGAAAACAGATCAATGTTATTGGGCATGAATACTAGCCCTCTTCTAGTCCAGATTTAAACTCACTGGACTACAAGATATGGCAACATTTGGTGGAGAATATCTGCTCTAAACCTCATCAGAATTTTGAGTATCTTTGAGTGTCTGGTTAAAGCAGCTGCAGTATAGATATGAATGTGGTGTGTGCTGTCATTGATGATTGGCTGCATTGATTCATTCCATGTGTTCGAAATAGCATTTTGAATAATGTAAATAAAATTGTATTCTACATTTAATTACTTTTCATTTCATATATAATTTCTGAATAATTAACAAAAAGTAATTAATCATTAATTACATTAAAAGTTTGTGACAAGGCTTATGACCCGAGTAAGTGTATATGTGGTGGTCTGGTAGATGTTTGTAATTCAGTATTATTAGGCATATAAGAAACACTATATGTGTGGTGTATCATATAAACTTGACATCACTAGATGGCATGTGCTTTGTTTCTATTAACGTTTGTTTTTATTCAATTTTAGTTAAAATAGTAATTAAATAGTGTTTCAACATTTATAATAATGTCACAGATTTTTACATCTTTGTTGATTATTAAAAACAGTAACTCCACACCATGACCTTGACTTGAGTTGTAACTGTTTAAACATGCAAATGTTAAACCGATAAAACATGTTACAACCTGTTCTGAACCATATGTAGGTTAACACTGTTCAGTTTTTTCTAAACATTTTAGGTAATACTAAAATTGAAAAATCTGTTTTACTTTTATTACTCCATTATGAATGAAGCTTATTCCAAATTTAATAAAATACATCCTTCCAAATTCAAACATAACAAATCTTATTTCGTCTGATCTGAGTTACCAGAGGCCTCATTCCGGTCCTCTTAGCCTTCTCATCCTTTTCTTATAAGGAAGAGTATTTGACAGGGGACTATTTGGCATAGATAGGATAAGGAAATATCCTTTTTTCTCTTTATCCAATTATTAAGAAAGTCTTGACCAGTATGTGTTGCCAGCGATGACGCAACGATACAGAGAAGTGGCCCTTCACTACGAGCAACATTAGACGGCTCAAGATAACTCAGAGGGCAATGCTCAGAGTCTCACTGCAAGATCGCATCAGAAATAATATGATCCGCAGTAGAACTAAACTAATCGATATTGGCTGAATTATTTCAACCTTAAGTGGCAATAGGACGACATTGATTGGAAAACGGATGACCGATGGGGTCGAAAGATCTTAAAATGGCGGCCACGTGCAGGTCAACGCAGCGTAGGTAGGCCTCCCACAAGTTGGACCAATGATCTGGTCAAGGTCGCGGGAGCCCACTGGATTGGACGGCCAATCCCTGAAGCGATCAATAGGGGAGGCCTACGTCCAGCAGTGGGCGAATATCGGCTGACAAGACGTTCTGTATTAATATGGATTTCTCTATATTCTATATAGAATGATAAAATATAAATTGGTTGACAAAAAACGCTACTAATATTATAAATGCGAAATACTAAACTGATTTAAATGAAATTTGGTACATATGTAGCCTAGAACCTCAGGAAGGACATAGGTTACATTTTAATGCGAAAGAAAGGTTGTAAGGGGTTGAAATAGGGAATGAAAGCTTGTATGGATGTTTTCATTTTTGAAGCTAGAAGTTTGAAACTTATTTTTCATGGGTTTGATAAGTAAATTTGTGGTATTTATAGTATAAGGTATTTTAGAAATTATGACGTTATTCCAGGTCCGAGAAGCTAAAGGCCCTGTGCAGTTGGAGGGCGAGCCTGTTGGATATGAAGGCTCCTTGCCCGGAGACGATAGTCTATCAGCGACTTGCGCTCGAGTACGTCCATTGAGAAGGGACACCTTCAAGAAGAGAAAGCTGTTGCAAATGCACAACCTGCATATTGCCACTCCGAAGGCTGCAAAACCCTCGGACATAAAGTAAGCATGTCTGAAGTGCCTAGTGCCCATAACCTAATTAGTTAGGCATTTATATATGTCTCTGCATTATCTTATATGTCTGTTTGGTATAAGACTGGACCAATTTTGATGAAATTTTTTGTGTATATTTCCATGAATGGTTTGAAAACATAATTGGATTAGGTAGGTGGCACTGTCATTGTGGTCAAGGAAAAAAATGTCAGCTGAGCCCACTAATAGCATGCAGGACAATTAAATACAAGACTAAGGCATCTATAATAATTATGTGTACAAATGATCAAATAAAATGAAATCGAAAATATTTCTTTTGTATTTTCAGATGTAGCTGCCGCCACCCGGTGGAGAGTTGCGCGGTGTGCACGGGGCGCGCCGAGGCGACGCAGCCACGATGCTGGGCCGCGCTCGCCGCCGCGCAGCGCGTCGCGCTCGTCGACCCCGGCTACCACCCGGTGCTCAGCGACGTCAGAGGTTAGTTGGAACTACTATTACTCCAGTGCCCACAGATTGATGATGATAGTTACAAAAACACCATTGAATTCTTCCTAATACGCTTTTTAGTCATAATGATATCACACACATAAATGATTATGGTTTTGTATTTAAATTTTCGTATCTGAAAAGGTGCCTAAATTAATATAACGGTTTTACATAACAATAAAACCGATATTATGTGCCGGGAAGGAAAACATACAGCATTGTATATGAAGATGCATTGTATACTTAGCTTGGATATGCGCGGTCATTGGTATGGACAGTCAAGAATAAAGATGGCGGGAAACTCCCGCCACTGTAGTACCCCCACTTGCCAGCTAGGACGAAGCAGCCGATGTCACTTTCGGAGCTCATAGTCTTCACCAGGAAGCACTTCCTGCAATGCTGTATGTTTTCCTTCCCGGCACATAATATCGGTTTTATTGTTATCTAAAACCGTTATATTGATGTGCCTCTGGAAAAAATACAGCATTGTATATGAAGACGTGTTTGTTATCTGCTGGTGAAATATATGTAAAACACAACGCTATGATGATTAGTTGCACGGTTTATTTTATGTTATTATGAAAAAGTTAGGGAAGTAATTTCAGCAAAATGTATTTCTATAGTGTATACATTAGTTATAATATTTATATAAAATGAACTAAATTATTTTATTTCAAGTAATTCATGTTCATGTCAGCTTGACTTAACATTATATTTATTTGAAACAATGTTGAGCAAGATTGGGTTTACACCGTCGAAAACACCCACAAACCAGTCACAGTCCCCTCAGAGAAGAAACGCTGCGTCGCGACACGATCCCTAGTAATACTAACACAATATATAACATACAAGAGTTAGTATTACAGAATGGAGTAAATGTTTTGGAAAATAAATTATAATTTGCTTTAAGGACTTTAAGGATTTTCTTTGTAGGCGTGCCGGGAGTTCTTTAATTATTTTGTGAATTAATCGTTTGATTTCAATTCATTCGGCTTTTTAATCTCAAATAATTTTTAATAATTGTTCCGATAATAATAAGACGGGTGACTCACTGTCACATATTGTCGAGATTTGACTCAAAACTTTGTAAAACTTTGTTATATGTTGGGTTATTATGTGCAATAAATTATTCAGCTTTCTCGGAGAGGAGGCCTGAGTCCCCGCAGAGAGGAAACATACTAAAAAGGCTGATTAATGTTAATTTATTATTATAATTAATGATTTACTCTGA
>JWHW01010650.1:38237-56060 GCA_000931545.1 Papilio glaucus
AGCGACTGCATGAGGCTAGTACTTACATAACTTAACAGTTGCAAAGGGAAATTACATCAGTAACGCGTGCTCGTTTGTCACCTTCCATAAATTCGCTGCAGTTACTATGAATTGGATTGTTGTATTACTAGCTGACCCGGCAACCTTCATTCCGCCTTATAATTAATTTATGTTCTTTTGTACCTTATTAGCTATATTCATTTTATATTAATTGCTGAATGGGTTATACTCGGGTCGATCCTTTTATTGAAAGAACAGGGAGTACAGGGGGCATGGCGCAGTTGTGGTTGCTGCATCAAACGAACAGTCCCGACATCGGTGTGATACCCGCGCTTGATTTTATTTTCCAGAGAATTAGTTTTTATTTTGCGATAACTGCTAAGATAATTATTTAAATAATATGGTGACAAGGATTATCATAATGTGCATGTAATGCTTAAAGTAACTAACGTGTTTACTTTGATAAGATCAGACAGAAGAGAAGAATCTATCTGCCTAAATGGTTTTTCACTTACCGTATTGTGACCATTTTGTTTAGAAGTTAGAATGGATATAGTCAAGATATAAGTTATCCTTAAAAAGTAGATATATGTCATAGCAGGCTTTTTTGTAGATCTTTTTATAAAACTCCGTAGTAAATTATTGTAGTAGTATATGATCTATCTCAGTCAGCACACAAAAATATGTTTTCACGACTTCTTCTTCGAACACTTTGAAATTATCAACTTTCTCTACTATACTATGCATGCATGTATTATACATATTAACCTTTTTCTTAAAGTTCTCTGTCTTTGAATGAAAACCGCATTAAAATCCGTTGCGTAGTTTGGAATACATAAGACAGCGAAAGAGACCTTGTTTTATATTATGTAAATATTAATTCGAAATTCATTCCAAGTCAGAATCAGCGCCTAATCGTAACACAAGTCTTCATTCTTTTTACCCGTGGGCTTACACTGTTAAAAACATTCACATAAAACATATTGCCATCTCAGTGTGTCAGAGAGAAAAGCTTGTATCGCGACATGTTTTTACGCCAGTGGAAACCCACGGTAACAAATCCCAAAGCACTATCCTTGGGGCTAAATCTTTTATATATACACAACACTAACAGAACATGGCAAATAATTAATAATCCTATTATTCCAGACAGTGAGACCATACTCGCCTCGACGATTCCCCTTGTCCGAGGCGACCTACCAGGAGATGCTGGCGACGATGCCGCGAGAGTACCGACCCTCGACTCCTCCCCGCTGGGGCAGCTCCCCCCACTCGGCGTTCGAGGATGTGGACATGGAAGAAGGCAGCAGCCTGTCTCCGATGTCACCGTTGGTCTTTGACGGCGATGACCCTGACGACGCCGAGTGGAACCCCGGCGCAGAGCGAGGTGAGAGACGGAAAAGTGGCTTTAGATGAATATAAATATAATATTAAAGTGTTGAAGTTTAAAATTGAATGTGGTATAGTGTTACTATACATCTGGTTAATATTGTTGTAAGATTGTTTATTGATGGACTTTTCTAATTATCTCCAAGCAACAGTGCGCATAGATTTGTTATTGGATTGTTTAATGTAAAATTGAAATCTTTGATCTCTATCAGTGAAATGTTCAATTTAAGGTCAATAATTGATATGTTGATTAAAAACTACTGAATAATATTTTTGATTAAAGTAATGCTATTGTTTCATCAGTGTATTATATTTGAGAATACAAGCAAAGTTTGACTACAACAGTGACTTCAAGCCACGATGATGGCCTCCTCCAATGAGTAGCCACATGAAGAGATATCCAAACCTTGAGCCTATGTATAAGAAGACATAATCCTTCTGGGGAAATAAACTTAAGCCCTTTGAGTTAGAAGATGACAGACAGATTTTGAATGACAAATCTAGTGAATTTTACTCTAATGATGAAAGGGACGACTTGTTTCCATCGATATAGCTAAAAGTCGTTATATTCATAGGTAAAGAGGTAGCTGGTTTCTATTTTTATTTTTATTTTAAACCTACCTACCTAGAATTTATAATCAAAAGCGTATTATTACAATTCCTGACAATCTGTACATGTAAACAAAAGATTATTAACCATAATGATTCTCTGAGTTTGTTTGTTTATTCTCTAGGCACATTTTCATGAACTTGTTACAAATGATTTAATTAAACAAGTCGCTATAGCGTTGTTATATTCGAAGTAGCTGTAACCCATTTTCCGTATTTTAAATTAATGTGACCTCCTAACGAAGTTGGCAACTAAGATCGCTATCCAGTGTAGTTCATTTGTCACATAAAATAAAACACAAGAAAGTAATAAACATAAGTGAAATCAATTGAACAAAGTATTACGTATATTTTTATGCGGAACCTAGAACTTAATAAAATTCACAACCCTCCCCACTCTCTCCCCACACCACGTCCCTGCTTTATATATATTTCAATTTTTTCTGTCCTAACAGCATTTTACGACTTCAACAAAATCAAAGAGCATATTCATTCAATTTTAAACCCCAATGAATTTAGATGTAAAATGTTCTAATAAATAACTCCATCTGTTAGTCAAAATTGTATGAAGTATTGACAATTTAAATATATGAATTTACTAAAAGTGATGGTTACGCATGAGAGCTGCAAGTTTCAAGGTTTCTTCCAATATTTCAGAATTTTATATTTATGATTTATATAAATACTTTAACAATTTCGATATCTGCGTCCTGCACTCTTACCTGTGAAGGCAAAATTTATATTATTTTTTTCAAAAATGACAAATCTTTTTGCATCTGTTTGAGTCCTTGTGTGTGGCAATTAGGGTCACATTTGCGACAAGCGAATAGTATTTAATATTGCTGTCCTACAGGACAACAGACACGTAAGAGTTTATATAATATATATTGATAGAACTTAGGAACCATATTTGTGAACATTTATAAACATATTGATATTCTTGAAATAATATCAATTCTTTTTTAGTATATAATATCTAATAATTAATGTAAAGGTATTGGAGTTAAAAAAAATCCAAATTTGCTGCAAAACTAAATGGTTCGTTCTAATATATAATAATTTCATGTATGTTAAGCAAAGATGTTTTGTGTTACCTCGATTGTATTTTCTTAGTAAACAAATAAAAAATATAAATAGATATAGTTTATGATAACTAAAATAATGCATTTATATGTCTTAGGAAAGTATTTCACAGGTAACTTAAAATTATTTATTTACCTATTAATTATTATTTCCCCATTGCAAAAATAAAGTTAGGAATTTGTTTACCTTGTTTCATTGCAAGATATGTTATTATTGTTGTAAACAAAAAACCTTATATATATCATTGCCATTTCACTTTTTATATGGATATCTAATGTTATAAGTTTATGTGAGAAAAAGTTGTTTTTCAAAAATATTTTGGATTTTACTAATTTTAAGGTAAAAACCTTTGATTACTGCAAACAACAATTTGAGCTATTAAAATGACCACACATACATGGTATTGTAGATTAGATAAGTTGGACAGTGACTGCAATTTCAGTTGACCATGTTATTACGTTTTGTACAGTCGCTCACAAAATGTGATGACTACATAGCAGGGGTCGGCAACATTTTTTGGCAGTGGATTATAATTAAAAAAAATGTGAGTATGAAACTACTGACCCAATCAGATTTTTTTAGTTAATAATAAGATATATTTTAATTAAAAGTTTGTTCTTAGCTACATTCATATTTTGTTGTCCTCAAAATGTTTCGGCGTAAAAGTATATTTGGAATTATCAAATGGGTGGTGGTTACTCAGTGACACGTGGTTCATATGTTGCCTATCCCTGCATTACAGTGTCAATTAAGAGAGTTATTTTATATAATACTTACAATTGATATGGCATTTCTCTTGGATCTTGTTGCAATTAGAAGACAATTTTGTCGAAACTGATACAATAAAAATAAGTTTAGTTAACATTTATTCCAAGAACATTGCTCCATAGTTAGATTTCTGACTGGAGCTCCTTCTGCGTGGCGCAACTTTGTTCGATTCTAATTTATTTGATTATTTCCTTTTATCATTACATTGTAACCTTTCAAAGATTGACCTTCCAATGGAAAATTATTAATTCATGTCATCATCATTCAATTTGTTTGTCTTTTTAAAGTACCAAGTAAGAGTCTGGGCGATCGAGATTGCTTGAACTTTTAAAGCTTTATTATTGTTAAGAATTTGATGTAAAATAATCTAATGAACTAATGTCTTGTGTATAAATTGTATTATATTATTGTAAGATGCTTGTTCCTTGACATTTGGTGTATGAAAATGTTTGAATGTCCAGTGAATGTTGAACCCCTTACATTCCTTGAACGGTTCAAAATGTTTCAATTTTTTACAATGAAAAGATTTGAGTTGTTTGTAAAATGTAAAACGCAAGGGTATTTTGTTCTGATGTAATTTAAAAGTTTAGTATATTTCATTCACATTACTTTATCTGGATAATTTAAAGAATTTATAACCATGTATTTGTTGGCTTTTTGGTACTGATTGATACTTTCCAAAGATGCTGAATTTTCTTTATATTCATAAAAAATCCTCTCCGTAAAGTAAAAGGACGCTAAATGATAGCTGTGTGTATATTTGTGTAAGTTAGATGATAAGATATAGTTTTTATAGCCCTCAGTAACGCAAAGCGGTGTAAATATCTTAATTCGGGCACTGAAACATATAGACTGTGTACGGAAATGCCTGGGAATCTCTCTGTAAGAGTTATTTTCCTAAAACTTCTTTGTAAGTATCAAAAATTACACATTGTTTCTTACACATTGAACATCTTGAATGATTGTTTATTTAACTTGTGACGTAGGCATTGTAGAAAATGACATAATTTCGTAAAAGAACAGCTTGGGTACACCAACTAAATTTAGTCTTGGTTACTCACTGATGGCAGAGCATATTGGTGAAAGATTTTTAAAATTTGTTTAGTAGTTTTTGAATTTATCCAGAACAAATAATTAATACTTTCTGTTTAGTCAACTCAAAAATATTATTGTTCAATTGTTTTTCATTGGGTCGGTATAAGTTAATTTTTACTAACAAAATCTCAACATTCAACATGTTCAAAGCATATATATAATAAAGTTCTTTTCACACTATCTACTTTATTTTTTTTATATGTGAACTGGCTTCCGATTCTTGATCCTGAATGATACAGCGTGTTGTATTTTAGATAAAATTGTAACATAAGTTAATTTAAGTTCAAGGAAATGTGATACTTGCGGATTGCATGGGGAGTGCAAGTTATTGGGCTATGTTTTGTTTGCTGCTTGATGTGGCGACTAATTCAGTTCACAGGAATATATTTGAATAATTATTGCACATATTAAACAATTATTTTTGTTTCTAAAGGATTTACCTTTAACAACAAACATGTATCTCGCACTGTCCTCTTGAACCTTCTCCAAATAATTTAATTAGTAGATGTTTTCATATGTGAGATTCAATTATATCAAATTTAAAAGGTTTTAATAGCATTGTACAAATTTGTGTATTATTTTTAAAAATATATATATTGTATAGTTTGAGGCTAACTGCTAAACATTTAATACGCAAAATAATTCAGGAAAGTAGAGCATTTTTTTTTATTCAACATTAAATATTGAAGTATACATCGAAATTGTTTGAGAAAGTTTAATTTAACTAGTCCTTTAATGAAATATATTCCTTGTAACCTGAAATAGTCCTCATGCGTATTGTTTTGGAGCTTTATTTTGTAAAGAATAAAAAAATGTGTAAATCCAATGAAGTGTTATTTTTATTGTTTTTACTTTGAAGGGAAGCCAAAGTCTTCTTGGTATTTGTAAGCGTAGTATAGTGACGCGCTGGGCGAGCGTTGTGGATGTTAGAGTGTATACAGATAAATAAACGTTAAAAATTGATGAGTTGTATGGTTTGTTTTATTTATTACTAGCTGACTCCCGCCGTCTTTCGTTGCGTAGGATATACTACATCTCTATGTATCGATTTTCCTGTTAGATTACAAACAGATAATAATAAAATCGACTCTGAGGTATCGTTGAGGAATATTTTTTTAAAAACACCAACTATTTTTCTACTTACTATGATGTTAATAATAACCCTAACTTGTGTATAGAGACACAATCTTCGTCTCCATGATGTGTTGCGATGTTTCTTTTAAATACTTATCAGCGGTAAAGCCTGCAATATCTGTTGCTAATGAGGAACGGATGGGAAGGGGAAGAGGACTTAACGGCGGAGGGGTTGAATAGGAAAGGAAAATAGCGATTTTCTGTTGAGCTTAGCATTCCCTATCGGTTTCTTCCTCACTCTTTCCTTATTAGAAAAGAATGGGAAAGAGGACTACAATTAGGCTCCGGCACCTCACCTATCAGACGAAACTAAGATAAGTTCTTCACGCCTGTCTTATGTGACGTCATGGTTTTCACCGGTCCAGTCGTGTAATAGATATGGGCTCTACCTCTTAATATTTGAAATATTGACAAACAAATATTCTAATAAAATTCCTATACGTGCCAGATTATAGCAGCAATGTGAGGGTACAAATACGTACGTAAGACAGTGGAGTTAATGACGACTGTATCGAAAAGCGGAGCCAGAAATATACCAATAATAAAAAAAAAAACTCCCAGTCCTTATTTTACACGTAAAAGTGTAGCGAAACATTTTTAAAGTGAAAACTTCTTTCGGCAAGCAAGAAAGGACACTTATGGGATGCGAAGACGGCACTGAGCTCCCGTAACTTCTCGCCACACCGGAGTGTTCGCATAACACATTGAAGGACCTACAAATCCCGCCTTCGTAAATATATAAAAACCTAAAAAGCAAAGCTACCGAAATCCAAAGCATATTCGAAAATCGCTTCGTTTTTATCTGTATTAGGGATACACAAAGAGAAACCTTCAGGCTTTCGGATCTTAGGGTATACATACAGTATACCCTAAGATCCGAAAACCTGAAGAAAAAGAAGTGACAGTTCTTTTCCTCAAAACAATAAAACAACGTTGTTAGGTTATAATATAGATTTTAATAGTATAATTAAGTTTACACAATTTAATACTTAAGTACAATAACAATAAAAGCTAAAATTGTAAACATATAAAAACATAATACACAACCTAACAATCACTACAAAATGGCACCATTTACAATACAAAAAACTTATATATTACCTAAACACGCGTTATATAATGTACAGATCACAAAATGCTTTGATATTAATACTGTAAGAGTCTGCTTCTATTGTGTGGTGATTACACAGCCTTTCTTAATAAAGAAAAATAAATGCGTAAGGAATGTTACTATGTTTATTTTCCTATTCAACTAAGGGCCTTTTGCACACGACGTTTTTTGTGCGCGCAGACGACGCGCGTTTGAAGCGATATAAAGTCACAACGCGTCGTCTTGTTTGCTAGGCTAAAAAACATGGTGTGCAAAGGCCCTAATATCTTGTATGTAATTCAACTATAAAAAAAAAACGTAATAAAAGTGGCGAACTCTCGCATCAATATTTTAAGAGAACTTTCTAAAAAGTTGTGAGATAGTCCAAGAGCTAAGACTGCACCTAACTTCATCCACTCTAAACTCATTTACTCTTAAACTGCAAAAAAATGTTATTATACAGTAAGTCAGTCAGTAAACATTTGCTATAATCGAAAAATCATTAAAATTATCCAGTCTATAAAGTTATATGAATAACGTAAAGCATAGTAAATAGGCGGATTATCAAGTAAATTAAAAAAAAAACTCGAACCAACAGCATTCATGAATTCATGCTCTGACGAAATATCTTTGTTGAATTATGAATATGCAATGAATGGCAGTGTCAATAACAATCAGTTGGATCTCAAGTAAGTCACCGCATACATCATGCAGATATTTTAAAAGTAACTATTTAGAAATATTTGTAATCTGTGATAATGCAACTATAGCAGAGACATCAAAGTACATACTTTACACACGAGTTCCTACCAGAGTACCTTGATACGTGTCGTTATTCTGGCTAGAATACAATGAGTCATTAATCAGATAATTCATTTTACTATTTATATGTATATAATATATTATAAAACACGGCAAATACTCATGAAGAACCGGAGTTGGAAAGTGAGATAACTGAATGAGATTGGGATGAAAATAATGAAATTGGGAAAAACACCCGGGTATGATAGGATTTCCCTTGAAATGCTGAGAGCTGGAGAAGGTTTAGTTGCAAGCCTGCTGTGGGTCTTTTTCAATATATGTTGGAGACTTGGCCTAGCACTGGAAGATATAAGCAATAATAAGTAAAGCCGTTATTGTCCCTTTATATAAAGGAAAAGGTTCATAGCATGATTGTAAAAATTACCAAAGAACAGTGAACAGTGACCTTATACAAGCATTAATGTCTCTTACATTCAGTCACTGTTATAAAGATAAAGATTCTACTGCTTGTGTTGGATTAACGGGGCCTACTCAGACTAGTTTAGAATCAATAAAGGTGTAGGACAGGTATGCTTCGGTGGTTCGGGAATGTTGAAAGGATTAATGAAGACAGAATAACGAAACAAATTTATGTAGCAAAAGTGAGTGGCAGTGTTGGTAGGGAACCGCCCTAGGAGAACTTATATTTTCGGGTGAGTGAAAGATGAGAGTATATTCTTCTTAACTGAGTGGTATGGTAGAAGACATAACAGACAGAGTATATAAAGATTTAATGAAAGCAAAGATGTGCAAGGTTCATAAAATTTTTTAGTCTGTGTGAGAAAAATCCTAAATTTATAATTTCCTATATATTTTCTAAAAGCTCGTAACATAGAACAACTCAAGTTACCATTTAAGAGAATGTTTTTGGCATGGCAAGTGGCAATGAATTGATCATTTTGAATTACTTTGTGGCTCCCTAGTTCAACTCCACAATCACAAGCTACATCTACACATAGAGTTAATTTCTTCTCATATATTTAAGTGCCTTTCCATTTGTTATTCATGCAAACCCAATGTTCACAAGGACAACTTCATTCTACCAGCATGTATTTTACTTTTCAATTGTATCTAAATATGTTATTAACTTGACTTTAGTATTGCCATACTTTTATTCATAATGTGTGTAAACAACTTGACTGATATTTAATAATAGCCTTTATTCAAAATTGTTTTATCTGTGCAGAATAACCACTTTAATATTGTGAAATTGAATTTTAATAGTCATCAATTTGCACTAAAGTATGATGGTGACTATACACATTGAAGATATATGCCCATTTATATATTACCTTAATTTCTGGTACTGCCAACTTAGTTTATATTCCTGGAGAGATCCTGTATGCGCCTGGCATTGCATTCCTTGCAGTACAGATGACCGTCCAGAGGGTAGCAGCCTCTACCTTCCTCTCTGGAGCACAGCGAGGCACCGCAATCCTCGCACGCATAGCAGACAATGTGGAAACTCTTGTCCAAAGCCACAATTCGTACCGTCTCCTCCGCACGCCCCTCCGGCACTATAGGCTCTCTACAACGAGCACAACGAGGGGCATATCTGAAATATAGTTATTTATTTTATAAAATAAACAAACCAAATCAAACATTTTCTTTTTATTTTTTTGTTATGAAGTTTCCAATATAAATTGTAAACATTATATGTAGTGTTCATACATATAACACGCAATTGGAGCTATTCTGTAATGGTGTTGTATTGCTATAAATAAATAAAAAATGTTTGTTAAGTTTACTGATTGTCTTAATCTTCTCACACAAGTTCAAGGGGGAATGTTGATCACCATACTCTAGAAACATTCCAGGACAGATTCTAATATATTTCTAAGCTAATACACAAATGTTGGGACATTGATAATGGGGATGTTCATGGGTGGCAGTGATCACTTAACCTAATTGCAACCCATTTCTTGTTTGCTCCCTTCGCCATTAAAAAAAATCCATATTATATCAGCTTTGTGTAAGCTGGGAAGCTGAAAGATTTATTATAACAACTCATTGGAGTGCTATGGATAAGCTTAAATAGGCAGACTGTCTGCCTATTTAAGCTTAGCTTAGCTGTCCTTATGTTATATATATAACATAAGGGCAGCCCTCTATGCACAGCATGCATGGAGGGGGAAGAAATCAGTCTCACGTCATGCTGGACTAGCAGTGTCTGTGTTCAGTTACAGGCTAAGAATATTGGCTAGCTAGAATGACCCATGTCTCGCCCATACGCATTTTTTTCTTGATTCTCCATCTGCAAGCATTATCCCAGTACTTTGGATTGCACCTACTACTTCCTCTGACAAGTAAAATACTGTTTAATGTAATTATTAAATAAATAATCACCGCTTATGGAAATCTTCAATGCAGTGAATTCGATTCACCGCATCCACAGTAAATGGTATACCATCAAGACTCTTCTGGCAGACAACGCATGTGAAGCAGCGAGGATGGTACGGCTTGCCAGTAGCTCGCAATATTCTGTCCAGGATTGGGTCTCCACAAACACAGCATTTCTCCAGAGTATCGAGGTAGTCTCTTTCACAAAGTGCCTTACCTTGTACAGCATAGAATGGGCGGCCCTGAAAATATTTATTTGTTTTTTGATGCAAGAAACATTACAAATATCAAAATAATAGTACAGTCTGCTTTATCTCTTTTTTTCATATCCACATATGAGTAGTAAAATAATAACAATATGTAAAATATAGCCGGAAGTTTCTACTGACATAGAACCTTGTCGCCAACATATTGTCATCACAGTTTTTTCAAAGAAAAAGATATAGGAAAGTTTGTTTTGATACTCGATCTTACACCAGTGGAAACCCACAGTAAAGGAAACTGTATTATGACATATTTTTGCACTTGCATTTAATGGATATTAACTTTGTCGCTCAGAGTGGTTGATCAAGTAATGAGAACAATCAGGAGGCACATTATTTGTGTTTTATGTTGCCCCCATGAAATGTTTATATTATCTAGCTATTCTTTGAAAGTTTAATTAAACAATAAAGTTTATACTTGATAATACACAAACAATTATACCCAAACAAAAAGAAATTACTATTTTGTTCCATTGTAATCGTACTCATCATCATCTAAACATACTCATTTACAATTACGATTAAGGTGATGATTAAAAGAAAACAATATAAATACCTGTAAATTAATACCACATTGCTGACAACAGAAGCACTTGATATGATAAATCCTCTCCATAGCAGTACAGCCAGTGGTCTCACCCATGATCTTCTCCCCACAGCGGTAGCAGTTACCACAATACAAAGCATCATCAGGCTCCGGAGTGGGTTCAGCTGTACCTACATACCCTCCATATAACGATGTTCCTGATAGTTGACTGCAAGGTCTTGGATTTATCGGTTCATATAAAGACTCATATGTTGATGAAGCTTGTGAACCACCATAAGTAGAGAAGTCTTGAGCGTTAACTGAAGCAGAAGATGGCGGATATGCCGACCCTGGTCGCCGTAATTCACTGTAATTTGACTGAGCACCCAAATCACTTATTCTTGACAATTCAGATCTTGCATCGCGGTCGCCATATATACTTTCGGATGCACGCTGCATAGGAATGTTGGAGTAGACATGGTTTGTCCCTCCCGGTGGTAACACGTTACTGTACAAAAGTACATCACCGCTGCGAAGTCGCGCCGAATTTCTTACAATGCAACTCTTAACAGGTACTAAATTTGAATACGTAGAACTCGTACGGCTTCCGTATTCCAGTCTTGACGAGTATGACGGCTCGCAAGCAGATTTTACTGTGCAACTTTGAGGAATTTGAGGCTGTGGTGCTTTACTTTTTTTGGGTGGAATAGATGGTTTTATTTTAGTCGAATTAATATCATCTTGAAGCTTCGCGTCCAATTCATTAGCATATATTCGAAGATCGGCTAATTGTTTATCTAATGTATTCATTTCTAGACCTTAATTAATTACTTTTAAGTCATATATCGAATCAATGACTAATATGCAGAAATTCACAGGATTCGAGAAGATAGCTTGTTTAATATAAAATGTCAAATCTGCAATAGTGCTGTAGCAGTGGTGACAAGGTGTTAAAACGATTATCTAAGAATCGATTTTTTCATGAAAGTTCTTCATAATTGTTGATAATTATAATAAAATTATTGCACTTAACCGTGGGTTCATACTGCCGAAAACAATCACACAAAACATACTGTCATGTCAGTTATTTCAGAAAAAAATAGAGAGAACCTTGTATCTTGGTAACAATTAATTAATTGTCGTAGAATTTTTTCAGAATTTAATTTTTACATATAACGACACATAAAGACTATTAAATTTTTTGGTATGCCGTAAAACGTAGAATGCTAATGTGACTCGGTAGCCCTGAGCTTCTTGTTAACTCGATTGCCTTTTTTACATTAGAAAAAAAAATCTAATTTGCGTCCTAAAAAGCTTCGTTAAATGTATACGTACCTAACAAAATTACTGAGATCACTATTATCGATAGTAACCACCATTGTAAACATATTTCCGCCATTAGTTTAACTTTTAACTACGTTTCCTTAACGAATCTTTATCGCCCGATAACAAGGTTTTCAACGTTCAATCAATTATTTTTAACTACAATCAGGAGAAATATTTGGTTGTACTCTAGTTACGAGTGTGTTCGCAAATATCCATATGCTTTGTGTAAAATATTAAAATGCAATTATTTTTAAAAGAAATATGTTTAGCATTTCTTTTTCTTCAGGTCTGAAGACTTTATATTATAATTTTATAAATTATTGTTTGTAATACAAAGTCCTAATTAACAAATGTTGTTTTCATAGTTATTACTCGTATATTGCCAAAATGAAGACGAAGGTAAGGTTTACAGGATATCTACAAATATATCTTACATTCAAAATTGCCACGAGTTCAACTTTTGCTTTTTGAATCTAATAAAATACATTTTGATTTTACAGAATTTGGTAGAACGGAAGCAGGAGAAGAAGAGGTAGGATTTCGTATAAATATTTTTAAAAGATACATAATTGTGTCATATTTTTCATTATACGTAAATGCTTGTATTTTTGCAGTGGCACATGGATTTTATGCCGGTAAGTTTGAAAAGAACAAACGCCAACGTTTGTTAAACATTTGATGTTCAGTATTTAATTTTTCGACATCAGACAGGCTATCTTCCTGACAGTGTGTATCGAGAGTTGGCGTGGTACGCTATTCTGCAAATTCAACCACTTCACCACAGTTCAAAGCACAAAGTAGCGGCGCAACTCATTTGGCAGCACACTCTTGGTCGTCCCCATGTCATAATGGAAAGTCCTCCTCAGGTAAGATGTAATAACATTTTAAGCATTGATTCTTTTAATTTCCATTTATTTATTATGTATAAATTGAAATATCTTATTTATTTACGGTGTACATTAACTAATTTATTACATACGTTGTTTAGTCTACGCAATCCGAAGGTAAAGTGAGTCGTCAAATCTTGGCCGAAGAAGCAGCTAAATGGTCGCGGGAGCAGAGAGCAGCGCAAGAAGTTCTTATGGAAAACATAAAAACCGGTGGTAACGGTCTCACTGTGCGGACTGTGATTAGCGCACACCAGAAGACTATTTACATCATACAGAATAGTAATTTATTAGTATTAAATATCTATCTTAATGCAGCATCTACCCTTAAATTACAAAATTTATAGTGGAATAATAAACTATAATTGTAATAAATTCATAGTGGACTTTAATAGTGATAGAGCTCGCAACAACATCGGTCACACGAATGGGCCGGCTCGACCGGTGAAATACCACGACCTCACAGAAGACAGGTGTGAAGTAGGAGTATTTTATACTTCTACGTTTCGTCTGATGAGTGAGGTGCCGGAGGCCCGGTGGCAGTCCTCTTCCCCTTCCCGTAGTTTGATGGATGGAGGATCCATTAAAGGTGGCAACACATCTGCAACTCTTTTGGTTGTTGCGGATGCTTATCAGTAGCGGTTCACATCAGGTGAACCGCTTGCCTGTTTTTAACTTCTTCCATAAAAAAATGTCTTAAAGGAATAATTTAGTAGGTGCAGGCGACCAAAATAGAGCTTAGGATCTTCTCGTTTTTATGAATGTATTGTTACCATTTGGAAATGGAGGAATATATGTGCACTGATGGCAGTGATGCTTGTAAATCAATTTATATGTCTAGGAAAAATATTGATTGTATTTCAATAGGAAATAGGATGCGGCTCATCATCATTTATCACCTAACTTAGTTATACTGCACTTTTTCTAACAAGAAAAAATAACACGCGGCGCTCAATGTAAGGTGATCACCACTACAAGACAATTTCCACGATAATGAAAAAATTATAGACGTGTTTCCTTTGTGCAAGAAAGGGAAAAAAAAGAAAGATTGAATATGAAATGGATGGGTTTATAAAAAGCGCTCAAAAAGCTTGCTACGGGCCGAGAAGCTCACTAAAAATCTTCAAACCAAATAGTATGTATTAAGTTGTATTAAAAATCATTATTTCAAGTGAAATAAAGTTGAACACTTGTTTTTTAGGTAACTTTTACAAGTGCCCAGAGGGTTCAGAACCTGATCTAGACGCCTATCGACTGCAAGCGAATATGCACGAACGTAAATGCACATTTGGAAAACCGTCAATACCTGTAACGGTGGATCCTTGCATTGAAGCTGAAATAGCGCCTATCGAGTATTCCTTTCACGAAGGTTGGATGTTTTGTCTCGGTAATGGCGATAGAGAAAATAATTATTTTCAGAACGGAACTCTAGACTGTGGCAACAAAACTAAGGTATGTGCTATAATCTAGGTTTATTTAACTTGAAGTATTGTGTTCAGCCTATTCTTCTCATGAAATTTTGGCAACACTGACGCTGCCTGTACTTTCTAGAGGAAGGAGCTTGCTTTACCTTCCTTCGCTTCTTTTTTATTCTAGGTATCAGTGGAGGAATTTTTAAGTATGTGCGCCATCGATAACAATATAGTAATAACATTTGAATATTTCGGAGACGAGCCCCGTAAGGATATGATGCATAACGCCACTCTCTGCACGACGTGGGACCCTTGTCGGCTGGCTTACTTATATCGTTTAGAAGTAAGAATTCAATTTATACAACATTAACTTAATCATTCCTAATAAACCTTTAGATATTATATACGAGAATACGTATGTTTATGTCTATTTCACACGTAAATACTTTATGGCCTATATATTTTTTATAAACATCAAGGCATACCACCACACTGAAAAAAATAATATAAAACAGTTTTTTGTTATATAAACTTTGAAATAAATTGAGATAAAGTATAGAAAAAAGTAAAAAATAAATAACTACTAAGTAACACTACACAAAAAAAATCCTTATTTTTGGTTCCTACCTGTTATCCAATCTACACTTTTTTTTAATATTTATTATGATACTATAAAAACGAAAGATTATATTTGGCATTTCGACACATTAAGTTTATATTTATGAGATAAATTATGTTCTAGCCACCACCAATTGAATTAACTCCTGCGTTCCCGACCTCAACACCCAACCCCTGCGACACTACTGTTTGTCCTGAATGTCTCGAAGGTGTTACGGAAGACCAAGGAGTGCCCATTGAAGGTATGAATTGAAACCTCATTGCTCCTTCCCTATGCTTATATTTTAATGTTTGAATATAATTTTTTTTTTATTTACCAGTGTTTTCGGGCGAAGAGGAAGCATAAAATCGTATCGAAAATGTATACTACTTCAACAGAATGTATAAATATGAAGTTGATGTAAATTTTAATTAAATAAATTATTTTTAAATATTTTGTCATTAATTTATTGTATTGGCATTCAATTTACGTTTTTATTATAAATTCAAGATTAATGAAAGCAGGAAATAGAACTTTTAATAGGGATAAAAACAGCCTTTTGCTCAATTCAGATGTGGCTACTATTGGTGAATCCAACTGTCTGTCAAACTTCATGCAAAATATTAACACCGAAACGCTTTATTCCTTATTTTCTTATGATAGCACGTTGTGTATTTATTAATTGCAAAAATATAGGAATTCATATATTTCTTAAAGATCCTTTAAGAAGAAAACTGCGGGAGAAGGTAAAACTGGAAGAGGCATTCGGCTTTTAGCTTAGGTACATTTCGCATTGAATACATTTTCTGTTAATAACATGAAAAAATATCGTCGCAAAACAAAACCAAACAAAAAACAATGGCGAATAGAAGGAACACTCAACAGTCACGACATCTGGTTGAGTTTTTAACCCCATTGCCATTGTAAAATGATCCAATGGTGGCAGCAAGTTTAGTTCTAACTTTGGCCACGTGTGGAGCTGCCCTGCGCGCAGTCTATGACTTATCAAGGCTACGTTCCACAATGTATTTACGACACTCACGCTCACGACCACGGTTTTTCCCGTTCCACTTATTCCCGAGCGTTACAATTTTAAACTAAACTCGAATGGATTATGGAGCGTTTAGCTTAAAGAGGTTGGGTTGCAGTTTGCAAATGTGAATAATAAACTTTAATAATGATTACTTCGATTTATATAAAAATATATAATTTTATATTTAATTCTAGCTACTAAATTAATTTAAGTTTAAATATAACAAAAAATTAACCCGTTTTAGAAGGACATGTGGTATGTTTTCCGCCGCAATAATTCTCTACAATAAGTACTATTTCTTACTTTGAGTTAAAACTCTAAGTAAGAAATAGTAGAACGTAGACAAATTTCACGAAATTTGTCAACGTTCATAAAGACCCACATATTGATGGGTCGTTGTTTGCTTGGCTCAAAACAATGATGACGCCATTAGTGACGTTTTCGCCGCGACCACAACGATCATAGTCGTCAAGTGGAACGGATTTTGGGCGTTGTGAACGTTAGTGGAACGCAGCCCCAATGTCAATGGTTAACACGATCAATAACCATTGACAGTGGTAATCAACCAAACCAGCCTATAATAACCACTATAACCTAAATCTAATGTCATCAGTCAGGTGTGAGGTGTCTTTGTGTTGTGTATGTTTTACTTTTAATACTCTTAGGGTTTTTATTAATTTTATCTCAAGATGGTAGTGCTGCACAATTTACAAGATGTTTTTCTTGAGTCATCGAGACTAGCCACACTAAATTTACCAGCAATGAAACAAAACTATTTGAAAATTGATTTTGAGAATTATGATGTAAGTTGTAACATATTTTACATCTTTTAAAGTATTTTAAAAATTTTGGCAGTGGTATGCCAATTAATTAAAATCTTATTTAGATTTTAATAAGATTAAGATTACTTTATTTTTCATCATATATAAACTTGGTGTTTAAACAACATTTTCGTTGGTATTATTTTCAGAATAAAGTAACGGTTTATAATGGCGCCGACCCTGTTCTACCTTTTGCTACAAGTAGTATCTTTAATGCTGCTATTTGCAACTGGAGGCGCCTCACTGCAGACCACAGGGAATGCAAGTCTATGTATGAAGTTACCCTTGAAATAACCGTATGTATATTTTAATATTTTGATTTTTAATTTATCCCACATAAAGCAACATATTCCAAGTTTAGCTACCATCCTAAACTAGGAGTATTATGACATATTTTCAGGGGTATATTTTAGGGCCAAGATCTGTTCTGGCTACAGTTTTGGTTTTGTCCAAAAAACAAGATAACTGATATTTATTTGGTTTTGTGTAAAGATCCTGTTTGATGACTAGTCATAATACCAAAAGAATTTTTAACCATAAAAAGGGCTATTAGAGGGTTTTTGTATAACTTTTTAATTAAATTGTACTGCAAATTTTCAGGGTAGTAATTTGAATTTCAGACCTGGCGATACCATAGGAGTCATCCCA
>JWHW01010650.1:56507-71667 GCA_000931545.1 Papilio glaucus
TTGGTTTTTGTAAAAATCCTGTTTGATGACTAGTCATAATACCAATAGAATTTTTGACCATAAAAAGGGCTATTCGAGGGTTTTTGTGTAACTTTTTAATTAAATTGTACTGCAAATTTTCAGGGTAGTAATTTGAATTTCAGACCTGGCGATACCATAGGAGTCATCCCACAGAACCATGTTAGAGAAATCAGTAGTGTTATAGATCACTTGAACTTGGGTAACATTATGGACTGTGGCTACAATTTAACTGTCAACAGTGCTCAGAAGGGTGCCAAGATACCTGCTCATGTCCCAGTTAAGTCTACATTGAGATATGTTCTAACACATTGTATTGACTTGAGAGGTATTGTGAAGAAAGTAAGTGTTTATTGATATAATTGATTCTCATCCACATGGGCTTACACTGCTGTTAGCATTCACATTAAACATATTGTCATCCCAGTTTTTCAGAGAGAAAGCTTGTATCAGGACACATTTTATGCCAGTGGAAACAACACACGGTCACAATATGATAGGTTTATTTTGACAGGTGTCAGTGCAGTAGAAGGTTTTATGGTAGACAATTGGGAAAGTGGTGCACCTGATGTTTAGTGACCACTGTTACCCATCTGTAACAGTAGGACTTAAGGATCCATTGCCAGCATTTTGATAACAAAGAGGAGGAAAAGGATAATAGTAGAGAAGTAATGGAAAATTACTAGGGCCTGTCACTTCACTCATCAGATGAAACCAATATAAGTAGTATCTCTAACGCAGGTACATATTTTGTACGATTATCCACTGGTGCAATAACAGCAGGTCTTGTTAGCTCTGTTGCAGTTTTAGGATGAACCCAGGTCTAACTATTTGCTAGATATGTAGACTCTTTAGTTTCACTTGTGTTCACATTCACATATATTTGTTATTTTCAGCTTTTCCTGCTTGCTTTATCAAGGTATACAAAAGATGAGTCTGAAAAGAAAGTACTTGAGTACCTTAGTAGTAAAGAAGGTTCCACTGCATACACAAATTATGTATTAAATGAAAATTTGTGCATTTTAGATTTATTTGAGATTTTTAACACATGCAAACCACCTATTGAAGTTATTTTGGAACACCTTCCAAGATTATTGCCTAGACCATATTCAATTATGAATAGTAGTTTAATAAAACCTAATGAAATAAAAATATGTTTCTCTGTAATGAATATAGGAAATAATAGAAAAGGCCTTGTTACTGGTTGGTTAGAAGAATTAATAAATCAAAATAGACTTGAAGATATGATGAGAAATATAACTATCACAGATAAAAAAGAAATGATAATAGACAATAAAGTTCCTATATATTTGAGAAAGAATATAAATCAATTTAGTTTTCCAGACAACATTTCAAGACCCATGCTATTGATTGGTCCGGGTACTGGCATTGCTCCTTACATAGGTTTCCTTGAGGAACAAAAGGAAAATGAACAACAAGACAAAAGTTTGATTTGGTTATTTTTTGGGTGCAGAAATTCTGAATTAGATTTTATTTACAAGGATGAGCTGCAGGAATTTATTGATTCTGGTGTTTTAACTAAACTAACCACAGCATTTTCTAGAGTGGATGATTGGGAAGATAAATATGTACAGGTAATTATTCAATAATTTTCAGAATTCACAAAAAAGGTCTTACAACTACAGCTCAAACACGCTGATCAGAGATAAATAATTTAGTTTGATGTGATATGCAGATTTGGAGTACCTTGTTATGTAACCAGAACCAAATTACATTTTTTTCAGGATGCAATAGTTCGTAATGGCGCAGAAGTAGCGAAAGTACTTAAGGATGATGCATTAGTGTATGTGTGTGGTGATGTAAAAACAATGGCGGCTCAAGTAAAGGATGCTTTAGTGAGGTGTTTAGTTGTCTTTGCGGGTGAAACGCAAGAGGAAGCCGAAAAGCTTATTTGTGATATGCAAAAAGAAAAAAGATACTTAATTGATTCATGGAATTAAATGATTTGTTTAAATATGTTTTTTTTATAAATTATCTTTTTCGTTAGACAGACAAAAAAATAATTTTTTGTCAAACGAAAATGATCAAAAGTGTGTTAAAACAGTATAAATTGTTGTTGGTATTGCCATAATGCGTCAATCCGAAGTCTACTATTGTTTACTAAGAGCCAAAGGGGAACGGTTATACAAAAAAAGAAAATCTTTTATAAAAATAATTTAATAGGCAAATCTCTAATATGTAATAAAATGTTCAAAAACTGTCATTGGTGTATACAAAATTATAAATAGAGCGGCTTAACTTCAAACATTAACGCAATTCTTCGTTGTGCTGTTTATACACTGCGTACATTAATTACTACTTAATATTACCATAGAGTAATAACATTATTTATTTACGATTTAATATTACCATGGAGTAATAAAAAGTATCAAAAGCAGGCACTTGGCATAGAGCAAAACGTGTTTCCGAAAAATACCCAACATTCAAAAACAACTTTGAAAAAGCTTTTTACCTTATATTTAAATATGGCTACAGATAAATCAAATACAGAATAATACATTATCGATTTTTTAATACTAAATTTTACCAACACATACTGGGCCCTTTGTACGTCGTACTTAATGTACTTGACGAGTTTTTTGACACTAAATCACAAACTTATATTTTGCAAGTTAAGAGCACACATTTTCATTATTTAACTTCTTCTATTCAGAATTTTCGTGTTTTCCATTTATTATCAGATGAAAATCTTAATTTATTTGACACAATTTCATTCTTTTCTAATATTTTTACACAAATACAAAGACACTGTGAAAGAATCGAAGACGAACAAATACATATATAGTTCAATAAAATGTATTTTTCAGTTTTTAAAATTTCAAAATTTTAAACGAGCATTGAAGAATATGTATGGCATATAATAAATATCGGCGTAATAATTAATCATTTGACAGACGATAGATTTTCAAGCTACAAGATTAAATCAAGAACGTTGAGCAAATCTGTTTTTTTTTCAAGTTGTGGTTTGGATGTAAATAAAACAATTAGTACAATTATACAATGAGCTCCAACAAAAATATAACATTACTAATTGCCCAAACAGGATTCAATGTGGGAACTGGCCATAATGTAAAATACTCGATAGATTTTTCAAGTGAAAACTTTATCTGTAAGATATTTGATACACCTTGAAGTAGTTGCAAGTATTCTTGTGTTGCCATACGACCTTCACAGACTACTTACGACTGAGTCTTAACAAGTTTTTAATTATTTATAGAAAAAAATAATTCCCACATCGCTCCAAGTAGACAATTGTATTTTTTTCTCTCTTTTTAAATGTGATAGAGATAAAAAGTAGGCACAGTAAATAGCCAGATTACTGTCTTAATAATAATTATTACAAGCTAGAAGTTTTATAATATTGAAGTAACCTATAAGTTTTACGCAATAATAAAGAAGTATAAAAAATAAATATTTGGTCAGTTGTTTTAATACCGGAATGTATAAAAACAGTAGCGTGTAGAATGTAAAAGTATGCGGTGCAAAGATTTTTATACACAAATAGACTTTCATGTACATTTAATTACTTCAAACCTTTCACCAACGAGTAAGAGTTAATTGCCCCAAGTCGGTACAATACCTTGAACTGAGTTACTGTTAAAAATTCTAATGGCACAAAAAAAGCAACTGAAGATGTCGGAAGCCAGAAATAAAGTATAAATATAATTATAAAGGTAAATTATTTTCACTTTATAAACTGCATTTCGTCACATAAAATTACAAACAAAAACGGTGATTTAGGAAAGTTCTAGAATGGCGGTTTGTACAAATTTTGTGTGTGACAAAAGGCACCGTTGAGTTATAGTGTGTGTAAAATTCATACACATGTGCGATATTGTACACGAGTGTACAATTTTTGATACAATCGCCTATATGTGTGTATTTGTATTTTATGTAAATGTCACAAATGTTGATTGTAAAAGTCTATTTATTAAATTAAATCTTTTTTAAAATTGATTTGATCCGCTATATGTTGTAAAAGGAAATTAGTAAAAATGAGCCATCTTAACCCTAGCAACTGTATCATAAAAGAAATTGTTTATCAAAATAGTTGTATGTAACATATTTGGTAAAACGGTATACAAAAAATGCCACTTATAAATCACTTAACGGACTAGCTACAAATACAATTATATGTACATATATTTTTTGGTAAATTAATAAAAAAACATATTCTTATTTTACGTAGATAAAGGTTATTCCCACAACATAATATTTTCCAAGTTATGTGCAAACATTTTTAATCTTTTTAAAATACATGAATCAATGAGTCACAATAATGGTAAGTACCTATAAGAATAATTTGAACAAATATATTGTGACCGGCACGTATCTTGGCAAGGTTTTAGCGTTTGGCCATGTACACTTTCATACAAAAACCTAAAAAAACAAATTCTGCGCATCTAACATTTCTTGTCAAGTTACGTGCCACTGTATGCTTAATGAGAAATTATTTCCTAACTACCCTCGAAATTCGGCACTGTTAGTGATCAAATTAAAAATAATCAACTATAGTCTGAAGGTGAGTTAGCAATTGTATAAAACATAAATAAATAATACGACGAGAAATGGCAAATTTTCATTGCAGTCCTCAATTACGTTAATTCACGAGTCGACCATGAAATGTGTCGACGTAGCGTACATTTATCCTACCTATACACCTTCTGAGAGACAATTAACTTATTAAACCGACACGTCAGACAGGCACTGAAATGTGAACAGAGTAAAAAGGATTACGTACGTCAACTCTTAGATATAAAAAATAAAACTTTACCTTGTTTTTTCCCCGTTAATAAATACGATAAAATAATTTTTCGGACACGGATAATCATATACTTAATTATTGTTTCAAATCCACAATTCTATTGTTTCAAACGACCCTCAATTCGTGGAATTATTTGGAAGGTCGAAAACGTTAGTCTAGTGAAATACAGAGTAGACGCTGTTTTAAAGACTGATACTTTATACAATAAGAATTCTCTTGGTATTGTATTTGAAAAAATCTGGTAAACAAACATCAGTTTGTTCGCCAGATTTTTTAAAATACATTGTTTAAAAATAGCGAACATTATTTTCTACCACACGAAACATCAGGTCTCAAATGTTACAGGACGCGAGCCTATCACCCCATACCTTCTGTAAAAATCTTCACAAGTAAGTTTTAGTACGTAAAAATAGGGAAATTTATTAATTTGAGCTAGAGGTGAATTTCATACCTTCGGTCAAAGGCTAACTCACTGATTTCAGATGAAAGCCCAGTGTAGCGATCACTGGGAATTACTCACGTAACAAGCAAAACACTCTTAAGATGGGGATAATGACGTAGTTCCATGTAACTTTAATATGAACCTTTTTAATGGAAGAATATGTACTTTGTAGGAATAACCTTTTAAAAATCCAGTTCATCGTAAAATTGGACGATTACAAAATAGAACTCTTAAGTAACTAATCAAGAGCACAAATAACAAGCGTCCTATAGCTAATTTATCATAAATTCAACATCTAAACAATAATTATGGCATTCATTGTACATGACACAATTTCATCTTATTTCAATAACGCCATGGACGTTACATTGTGATGTATTAATATCATTATCAGAAGCTGATAGCATATCGTCTGTGTTTAGTGATAAACACAAATCGTACGGAGTGCGTTCCGCTGTTAAAGTGAAATCAACACATTTCATTAGACTAGTGAACATTCTTAACTCTCACGTCTTTAATCCTATTGGGTCCAAATGTGACAAGGGGTTTCTATGTACTCGAAAGGCTAAACTACGATGTCATTAAACGTTTTTTGAGCTTAAAATTGCCCAGAAGGGAAAATTACATTGAAATTTCTGAAGGTATCCCGATTATTTGATGCGGACGAAATCACGAGTAACAGAAAAAATCACTTAGACGACCGCCTGTCACTTTTCGGGACACAATAAGAGCTGTAGTCTAAAATTTACGCAAGTGCTATGTATTTGACTAAATTATCAATAACTGTATCGTACAGTTCAATTCCATTTTGCATTTGTTGTATGCGTAATTCTTTTTTTTTTTTCAATAGCACAATTCTTATCTCAGATTAAATTACTCGATAAGTTAATTGTGCACGAAGTTACCCTACATATTAGAAGTTGTCATAATTGCATGTCGGTTGAACAACCTCTAAAAATGGTCCTCGTTACTTACCAGAAATTTCAATAATAGTATTGTATAGTTTTGCCTATCACGGTGATTACCTGATCATGTCATGTGATTGTTATAAATTGTGTACCTATGTACTGTCATTTTCAACAATTATGACATGACATTTTTCTTTTATATCTATACGGATAATAAACTTGGGATTTCCGTGATTAGATTTTTTTTTCGAAATACACAATCTTCGCCTTTCCCCGTGTATGACGGATGTGTGTATGTATGTAATTTCGTTGTGAAAATATTTACACAATGACGTGTCCTTATATTACAGCAGAACGATAATAAAATGCCTAAACGTTATCAAAATTTCTTTCCGCTTGTTTACACATGATGCAGTCTTTTGGTACACATGACCAGAAATAACGATACAAGCCTTTCATTGGCACTTAATTTTTAAATGGACAGCCGTTTGTTCGCAAGCACTCGACAATCTAAATACATTTATATTGTCATTGTCTGCTTAACCTAATCATACACCTCTAAGCTCTCATTTCTCATGTAAACAGACGTGTGATGATCTAAGGTACAACAGCGAGAATACAGAATAGATGAACTAGAAACTGCTGAAATAAAACATAAAAGGTACATAATTACCGTTTCGATGTCGCTTCAGTCGAAATTCTTGTGAAGAATTCTCTGCGCGGCTTTGATCAACGGAGTCAGAGTCTTTAATTCCATAGCGCACTCTAGGAACGGATGAGCTAGCAGTTCGTCAGCAGTCGCTCTCAAATCCACATCGACTTGCAGGCACTTGTCCAAGAAGTCTTGAAAATCAGGCGACAGAGATTCCCACCTCGGAATCTTCGGTCGCCCGACCGCCGCTATCAAATATAAAGCTCGTAGTGGAGTCTCTTTCATATACGGTGGTTCCCCTTCAATCATCTCTATGGCCATTATACCTAACGACCAAACGTCCACCTTTTTACCGTATTGTTTCCTAGTCACCACTTCTGGTGCCATCCAATACGGTGTACCGACCATTGTCTGTCTCTTTTCGTCACCAACAATATTGGCACAGAATCCAAAATCTGTCACCTTAACTGTACCATCCATGCCAAGTAGCACATTGTCAGATTTGATATCCCTATGGATAGTTCCTTTTGAATGTAAGAAAGCGACTGCTTGAAGAGTTTCACGGCAAACCGCTGCGATTTGTCCTTCCTTCATCACCACCTCAGTGACCACATCGGTCAATGAGCCACCATCTAGTAACTCCATGGCGACCCAGAGGTGATCGTAACTTAAAAAGGCATCAAGGAAGTTCACTAGGTTCTTGTGGTGAAATCCTTTTAGAACGTTGATTTCATTCAGTATGAGATCTTTTTTGGATTGTTTTGTCAAATCAATATCTTTGATGGCAACTCTCGAGTTATCCTTGCTGTCTATGGCAATGAACACAACACCTAGGGAAAAACATAAAAATGTTTGGTTAAGTTGTTTTTAAATTAGTTACTGCATGCTTAAACTATACCTTGGGTACATCCAGCAGATGAAGTAGTTGGTGCATGAGTAAGCCAGTTCAATCAGGAATGGGGTACTCATTATCACAGAGTAGCGGGGTAAATTATAACTTGTTTCACAGCAATTGATTTTTGTAGGTTTTTTAAAGGTAATTGGTAAATTCCAAAAATTTCGAAAAACAACTTTTCAAAATTTGATATTATAATATTTAATATTGCCTTATAGCATTATTCACACTTCCACTTCACTTTATCTTACGATTTACACAAAATTACAACATTTCAAATGAAAGTATAAAAAAGTGTAATGGCCGCCATGTATGGTAAATGACGTTTGTTTGTTTACAACAATCATATGTTGCTATGAAACAAGGTATATTTCTGTAATTAATTTGATGACTGGTATCACGACTGAAGTGGTTTACATGCTATCCTTCTATTTTCTTATCTATAACCTCTTTTTCCACAACACAGTAAGCAACTCATCTGCATCACATATAATTTTTGACGACGTAGAAGGGTATTAGTGGTTACAAAACATCAAGTAAGTGTTGTTTGCACCCTTGACATTCAGATTTCTTAAAATATTAAGTTAAGTCAAATAAAAGATCAAAACATTAAAATCCAACAAGTGAACCATAATATACAAATCAGTTACTAAATGTGTTGAGATTGTAATAAAATAAATAAATATGCGCTCACGCCCGTAACCCAGAGGGGTCGGCAGAGATCATGGATTTCCATTTGGCGCGATACTGGCACACTGCTCTCGCTTCTTCTACATTCATAAATCTACGCATACATGCTCGTCGGTTCTGGGTGCTCCTTATATCGCCTTTTTTTAGTAAGCCACAAATCTGATGAATATAAGTTCTCCTAGGGTGTCCCCTTGGTAGTGTTGGTATACTGCCACGAATTTTTACTACATAAATTTGTTTTGTTATTCTTTCTTCATTCATCCTTTCAACAGGCCCGAACCACCAAAGCATACCTTTCTCAATCCTAGTCATAACATCCACCTTTAAGCCATTCAATGTCACCTAACATACTTGTTAAGAATCGCATCTCACGGCATTAACTCTACTAGCATGCTTTTCCTGACAAACTCAGCTCTCACTTCCATACATTAAAGTGGGGACAAGTACAGCATTGTGTATTGCCAGATGACCCTTCATACAACAGTACCTATAGCACCATTCATTTTATTTCCTGCATTCACTTGTCGTTCATAATCTTTAACATGCTTACCATCTCTTCTAAACATACATCCTAAGAACTACCTGTTCCACTTCTGTACCGTTAACATTTATTTCAATTATTGTTTTACTTTGTTCTCTTTCAAACACCATTACTTTCGTCTTATCTATATTCATTGTAATATTAAAACAAATATAAAATTAACTAATTACAAGTTAATTTAGTTCAAATTATTTGCATAGCAACTAGATGTAGATAAGTGATGTGTGTAAAAGTGTAACTTTTATTTAAATATTTTTCATACATATGATATACTAGCTGTTGCCCGCGACTTCGTCCGCGTGGAATCAAATAAAAAAATATTAATCACTTACACTACTTTTACATGTAGAATAAAAGGTTATAATTGTTTTTTTTTTACATTAATTGTTTTTACCGTAACCAAACATCTACAAAATAAAACATAAGTATAAAATTATATTTTGATATTACAAACAATTTAGTTTTGTTTATCTGTATAAGTCTACATACCACCCAGTGTTGTTGCTATTCAATTTTAAAGTTAAAAAAATGGTAAAGTAATAACGCACGTGTATTATATTATATTATAAACTGCGGCACTAGAAAAAAAAAGGATTAAGAATTTCCAACTGAAAAATTTACTATATTATACAAACTGTTCGTAATGAATTTTTAGAATGCGAATTTTTAATCAAGAACACCGAAACCGATACCGACACCGCCGCCATAACCACTTTCGATACTGCGATGCGTAATTTTTTCCCGAATTCGAGGGTTTGTAACCATTTCTGCAGAACCCTAATTCTTTTGCTTACATTAAATTACTCTTTTTGAATCCTTACAATCTTCCAATCCAATCCAATCCAAAAATCCAATTACAATCTTCCAGTTAAAGTCCTATCAGTAAAGTCAGTAAATCGCTTCTGTCGTTTCGGAGATTACCCGGAATAACCGGACAGACGAAAATTTTAAAAATTATTTTTTTGTTATAAGTACCATATATACATCATATATATTTAGTATGGAACTTTTATTTTGATATTACATACCAACACTTCAATTTTATTTATCTGTATAGATTCAAAGAAACAAGAATTGTTATTTTTATCTTTGGTTAAGATTATATACATATAATTAATTCCCTGCCCTCCTCAAGATAAAAATAATACCCTCACTCAAGAATCCTGTATTCTGTCTTTAAATATAATTATATAAATTTAAATACAATTATAGGCCCAATCCACTAAGGGAGAGTCATATATAAGACATCATCATCAAATAAAATTATATCAATTAAAACCACACAAGCACAAAAGCTGTAGCAAGATTAAACGCTGATCAACAATTATTTTTAGGCCAAGATATTTCTAGCTTGTTCAAGTGTTTATATGAACCATAATGGTTTCTAAAAATTACTAGCCAAGTGTAATCATCAAAACGATGACAAGCACATCAGCTAACTCTATGTTTGGAAAAGCTTCAGTTGATGGTTTCTTAACATTTTTAGTAAACTTGTTTTAACTTTTTTATTAAAGTTTATTATCACAAGGCAACGTGCTTTTTTATTATATTTTAGACATTATGAAATATCCCTGTTATATTGAGTTGAGTCTAATTTTAAAACATTGTCAAAAATTTCAAAATTTTAAATTAGTTTCATATGATAAACAGGTATTCTGGTTTACTAAATGTTGATTCAACATTCATAATTATGTTGCATAAAGATCAGTTAGAATGTGGCAGATATTGAGACAAGTTTAATGGCCATATCTAGTGTTGTGTGTTAATATTTATCTTTGTTATCAAATCAACAAAACTATAAATATTTTTAATGTAGATAAGTAGGCTAATACTAATTATTAATCAGATTATAACATACTAAAGAAGGGCAATATAAGGAGTACCCGTAACTGACGAGCTTGTATGCATAGATGTATGGGTGTTGTAGAAACAAATAGGTGTCCAGAATTGCACTAAATGGGAATCCATAATGTCTGCCTACCATATCTTTTACACCTCTACAACCATCTAAATGCAACCACCATAGTGACACACGGACCTCAAGGCTACACCACCCACAATCATAATTGCTCTTTGATGTTAGGTTTAGGCATATTTCACATTTGGCATTTTTATAGATAGATATGTAAAATAAGAGTAAACTATGTATATTTGTTTTGTCAATGTTAACATGGGTTTACACTGCTAAAAACATTCATATAAAACATATCATCACAGATTTTTCAGAGAGAATGATAGAGAGAAAGCTTGTATTGCAACACGATTTTAGGCCAGTGGAAACCCACTGTTATTAAACATAAAACAATGTAGAATTATATATGACAATATACTAATATTAAACAGAGGAAAAATCTTTTTGTAAGTGATGAATTGCGAAACCACTGAACTACCATAGAGCTCTACATTATCCTGGAGCAACATAAGATCCACATATCATCCATAAGATGGACCTCTGATCTGGTCTACAAGATTAAATAAGAAAAGCAATCCCTTAACTCAGAGGTGAAGACAGAGATTACAAATTTGGGTGCTCTTAATACTGCCTTTTTTAGTATAACACCAATCTGTATCAAGTCGATGTAAATTAATTTAGAAGGACCTCTACCACACTTTCACAATATAAATTTTTCTTTCCAATCTTCATCCTTTCAACAACAACCCCAACCACCAAGGCAAACCTTTCTCAATATTAGTCACAACATTTTCTTTAAAGCCATACTTTGATCTCACAATGCTATTTTTAATCTTATCACTCAGTCATTTGGCATACTTCTCAAGGATCTGGAAGATCAGAAATAGGGACTAATACAGCATTGCATATTGTCAGATGTGTCTTCATAAACACACTCTTGCTTCCCCATTCACTCTTCACTCCACATCTTTGACAAGCCTACCATCTCAACACAACATACAACCCAAATATACAAACTTTAACATGAATATTTAGTTTATCTTGTCTACATTTATCTTCATACCTCTAACTCTATGAAGTACTGATTAATTTTGAAACTGAACACAAGTATTTATTTGTACACATTATAAGTACATCATTGATGTATGATATATGATCAAAAAGTATGTATATAATTTATTTACCTGAAGCTCCAGCACCAAGTTGCTTGATTCTCTCAAATCTTACGTAAGGATCATCTTTATTACAAATCCTTTTCAATTCGTCATAAACTTCCTCATCAGTGAGTGCTGCATTCATCATCTCTTTCTTTCTCAAAATTGGGCTTTCCTCTGACTCATCTCCAATTAAAGTTAAATCCTGAACTACGGCTGATAGGTCCATTATTGCATCTTTCTTTTTCATCCCGTGTTTGGTTGGTGCTGCGGGCATAGTTTGTCTTTGGGAGAACTTGTCATTAGGAGCAACATCCTCTTCACTGCTCTGACCGATGGATAAATCAGAGTCTTGACTTTGGTGGGCATTTTTCTTATCCAATAACTTCTCTATCTCTAAATCTTCTTCAGTGATTGCTTCTTCTGTCACAAATGGCTTGAACGGTTCATCCTGCGCCTTTTCCTTTTTAATTGTGTACATATGAAACTTGACAGCCTGAATGGCCGCATCCGGATTTTCATTTTGTTCCGCGGGTGTGATTTGCGTATTTATAAGTCTCAACCATGATGATGGAAGACCTTCTAACATCCCAGTTTCCGAATTCTTACTTACATGGATATGCTGCTTCACGTTGGTAGGCATTCCGATCTCAGTCGCCCTTTCATCCTTGTTATGCTGCTTTTTATAAAACAGCTTCCTTAACACACCACGACCAGACATTGTGATTTCTTTTAAACACTTCACAAACAACTATGCCATCGCAATACAAAAAAATGTGTTAACGAAACACTACATTTCATGCGCCAGATTATTAAAATTAAATCTAATTTAAGTATCGTCGAGATAGGAGTGGCTAATCGCGGACGGACAGACTTTTGTAGGCAGAAGACAGAACAGACTTTATCACCTGTCAAAATTGTACCAGATAAAAAAACTATATTTCGTTACACGTTCTTCATAACACATCCATTAGAATAAAATAATTATTAAAGTTTAAATTATCTATAAATTATAGTACAGTAATATTATAAACATTTTTATATGATTTTATTTAATATATCTTAAATGTCCCAAACATATAATTTATAAATTAGTAATTTAGTTTTAAGACTGTACCGTAATTGTCTGTTGTCACATAAAGTAGTAAAAGGAACGTAACTCGAGCTTGATGATAAACGGAATTTCGGATGATTCATACATTGTACGTCACAAAATAAAATATTTTATCGATATGTTAAATAACAATTTGATTGAATTATAAACAGGCATAATATGTAACACGACCGTATAATTGTTTTTATTTCCAATAAGCTAGAAGGTTGATTCATCTATCTGATAATAGATATTATACTACTAATAAACTTGATAGATTTTATCAAGTTTATTAACTGGCATACTTTTTTTTAAATGTTTTTCAGTAGGTAACATCATAAATGTTACCTGTTCTATCTATTTCTAGAAAGTCAGTAGTGGATGGTGCAATCAATGAATTTTTACGAATGTTTTGGTATTATCCTTACATTACAACCCAATCTACGTTACCTATGTGCGAATCAAAACGTTATTATAGTTGCTATTTGCTTTGGTTTAGTTGTACAGTACAGTCCATATTTTCTAGAAAAGCAATATTTCTTCATAAAAGTGTTACAAATACATAATTCCAGATTCTCATATACTATGTAAATGGTCACTGATAAGCTCGATTTAACTCGCCTCGATAACACTTCACAATGAAACCGCTATTAGTTTCACAAGACCGTTCAAACAATTACTTATTACTTCATGGCGCTTGCAGGAAAAATTAGAGATCCATCAGACATTCGATTAATAGGTACATTTCACAAATGATCTGTAGATGTCTTTTTCTACGTAGTATGCAACGTCAAGCGTAATATGTATATTTTATTAGTTTCGATTTCGCTATTACTTTAGCTCTATATGTAAAATTACATTGTATCCAATGGATTTAATATACGGGTCCTTCAAGAAGAGAACGTACTTCTTCCTAATAGTCCAGTAACGCATCCGGTGTTGCGTATACAATGGTAATGTATGTATGGACTACTGTCATATTGTGCCGACCCCATATCAGTGGAAAAGGATAAGGAGATGATGATGAATCAATTTCTGTACCAAAAACATCTGTTCAGCAGTTATTGCGTGCAAGAGTAGGAAACATACATCAAACTTTTGCATTTATAATATCAGTACAGATTATGACGTGGGTACATTCAAGAGAATAGTGAATAGGCTGTTTCTAAACTAGTGCGTACCATCTTTAGACCACGTCACCACTTAACATCAGGTGGGATTGTGGTCAAGCGCTAGTTTATTCTTTATAAAAAAAAATAGATTTGAAAACTTATAGTTTTGAGTGTAAGTTGTCTGGGCATATATTCTGGGCACGGTAGCGTAGCGAAACATTTTCTCTTCAAGGACGGCCGTTGTGTATGTTAATGATATCACTACATCTTAACTATCGCTTTACTTTTTGTACAGAAACCCGCTCACGACATGAGATCTCAGTGATATACGCGACTTTCGCGGAGTCGATACTCTCGCATGTTTTTTGGTAATTAATTTAGTCTGTTGTTTTTATCATTTTCAGTTTTACGTTTTTTCGCTATGTATTGTTACGTTTATTGTTGTTATATATCTGCGCTGTATCCAATAAGGTAGTTTATTACAAAAATCTGTGTAATATGCGACTTATTTAAACCAAAAATTAAGGTAAGGTTCGTTATTTGAATATATTTTTCAAACGTATGCATATATATTTGATTATAGAAATTTCAATTATTAAAGAATA
Source organism: Papilio glaucus (assembly GCA_000931545.1). Classification (NCBI taxonomy): domain Eukaryota; kingdom Metazoa; phylum Arthropoda; class Insecta; order Lepidoptera; family Papilionidae; genus Papilio; species Papilio glaucus. The sequence goes on from JWHW01010650.1 coordinate 71,316, forward strand.
ATTAAAAATATGAAGGGGAAATAAAATTCATTAAGTATAATTTTTTCTATAAAAAAGTGCGTAACATTGTTGGGCGTAACAAGCTATTCCGTCTTAAGTATATAAGTCGGAACCAAGTATTTACATTACCCCATTCTGCTACGTTTTATTGTAATCGCTTCGGTGGTTTTGGAGATTAGCGGGTACGAATACAGTACGGTGAGTGGTTTTGTGACATTTGACAGCTAGCTATTACATCTATTTTTTCTATTGAACAGCCTCTCAGGAACTGGGCGTTAATGTTGGAAATAAAAAGGATAAAACATTATGTATATGAGCATAACTATTATATTAGTAATTTTGACCATAACTA
>JWHW01010650.1:80519-91893 GCA_000931545.1 Papilio glaucus
CGCTACCCATAGACATCCGCAACAATACCTTTATTGGACAGAGGAGGGCATAGACAGGAAAAACGGTATTTCCTTTTCCCCGTTAACCACTTCTCCGTCCAATCTTCTTCCCGTTCCCATCTTATCCTTATGAGGAAAGGTTGGGAACGGGAAGAGGACTGAAATTAGGCCTCCGGCACGTAACTCATCAGACTAAACGCAGAGAGCTTCTACTTCACGCCTGTTTGCTGTTGCTAATGTTGTTAATGTTGCGAACTCTACCACTTTTACAAGTTGATGTGGTTAAAGAGGTTAAGCGAGGAAGTGGTTTAGTCTGACTTCAAGTTACATCCGCTACTTAATAGACTTCCACATCTTGGACGGGATTGATGAGAAACCGAACAGAAAAGAATAAAACTAAGTGGAGGGCCCAATATTCAGTGACGTTACATTACTCCCTCGATTCGACCAACTCATTGAAGCAATGCGTGGATCTACCTAGGAGACGTTAGGGGACGTCAACTTCTAACCCTGGGTGGGTCTGATTGAGACCTGACTGTGTTACCAATTTGATAATTCCAAGTGACCCACGTTAGTTCCAAACATTTTGAGAAGTTACATAGAACAAATTGAAAATGGATACTAAGAACAGCGTTTTAGTTCGTTCCATTTATATTTAAATACTGCTTAGATTCTGAAGTTTCCCGGATCCAAATCTTCTTTAATACTCACAATTTTGTTCATTTTGACCCGCGGCCAAAACAGGTTGTCGACCCGTGAAGGTAATACGTATATTTTAAGAATCAGTGTATAACACAACCTTCCCAGTGTATAAAAAGGCTTGCGAGCAGAAGGACTGCAAGTCCTGGAAGGGATTACAGAGGAAAAAAAAATTAATAGGTCCAATATTGCAGCTATTAGGTATACTGTTTTAATATACAGGTATATAGATTAATTGTTAATTAAATAATTATCAATAAACAAATTAAAAATCACAAGTTACAAATTAAATAACACAGGCAAAATAATAAATAATTCATAACTCATGTAGATGACACGGAATCCGGACACATGTAAACCCGACAGAACACGTAGCCACATATACATATGTACATGTTACTTACTCATATATGAATGTTTGAATCATCTCATTTTCATATTACGAATGAAAATGACTAGTATAGCGTTTCAGACTTACCGATTATATACTTTATGCGATTTACATTAGAATCTATATTTTATTGACATGTTGGGCGAGGGGGTTATAAGATACCGAAAAATATGTTTACGCCTTCCCTCTGTCCATTGTTCTCTCTCTGTTCCTCTAGTGTTGTGGATGTTCATGAGTGTCGGTACTGAAGTATATTTATGCGACCCGTTGCTCGTTTGTGCCCGAATACGTTACATGCCTCCAGATCTAATCGGCGTGTCAAAAGTATAGTAACTTAAGTCGCAAATTGGCGACTTAATAAGACAACGCAGTTTTGCCACTTCAATTTTTTTTCATTTCAAGAAAAAAATCTAGCTACATTTTTAAATGTGCATGGTGTATGGAACACGGTATCTGGACTATATAAATGTATGTTTGCGCTTATTCTATTAAATAGTAACATTCCTTTATTCAGTATTTGTTGGCTTGGCGAACTTCGTTCGTTGGAATTTCGTAATGATGAGTCAATAGATACATGGAAATCTCGTATGTATATATATAAATTTAACGCGTATCTTTCACTATACTTCCATAAGCTGTAAACGTTTATCGCATTTCTCACGTATGATATTCGATCACAGAGCACGCGTATTGTGATCGTCGTCTTCCAATTGTGTGAAGTGAGATTGTACGAGAGCGTCCATGCATTGCAAATGGCGTCGCTGCGAATTGTGCCTAACTATAAACCAGGTCGGTTTAGGGCTGTTTATTTTGTTATGATTTGATCTTTAAAAATAATAGATAGTAATGTTCCAAACCACAGGTATAATAAAGACAATGTAGCAAATGGTTTACCCGACATCAAGTGACTAGTGGCTACCTACAAGCATCTGCAACAAGTTAATGAGTAAGCAACCCTTAATGAACAGAGTAGGGTAATATTTTTTTTTTGAACAAGGTGGGAAACAAGCTATCGGGTCATCTGATATTAAGAGGTCGCCACCAATAGGCATCCCCGCAACAAACAAACGAGTCGCAGATGCGTTGCCTCTAATATAAATAGGAGGAGATAGACGGGAAAAAGGATATTTCCTTGGCCTATTCATCACCTCCCCATCCAATCCTCTTCACCGTTCCATCCTTTCCTTATTAGGAAAGGATGAACAGGGAAAGAGGACTGAAATTAGGCCCTTGCCATCTCACTCATCAGACGAAACGCAGGGTACTTCTACTTCACGCTTGTTTTCTATGAGGTGGTGGTATTTCACCGGTCGAGCCGGCCCTTTCTTGCAACATATGTTGTTGCGGGCTCTACCACTGTTACATTTAAACTATCCCAAACACTTATATATGAGTTTGGGAGAGGATTAAATTTATCACGTAATGGGGTATCCATATGGTACACATGCGTAAATAGGGTTGCAAAGGTGCACAACCCTGTGCGAGGTCGCCGGTCGCAGTTAATTGGCACAATTGGGAGCGTCCTTTGCTCGTAGCGCTTCCTTGTGAAGTTGAACTCAATACTGGTCCGCGATACATATACGGGCGTTTACATACAATAATATGTAAACGTACACGAATAAGAACAGTAGGCTGAAGCTAAGAGATTTTAGGATGCCTTTAAAGGCATCTATAAATTTAAAAGGCAATTATTTATTGCCTTTTCAATTTTTAGAAGACGATGTTAGTTACTCGCAATATACTAAGAGACGCAATACAAATTTAGGATTCAAGATGTTACAATTGGGAGGTGCATTTATAAACTGTTAAATTTAACAATGGTGCAATACAAAATTTCATTCCACTCGCGTCTGCGAAAGCCATCAGCCTATTACTATACAAGTAATAAACGTATTTTACGTATAATACTAAATCGCCAAACTGTTTGATGTTTTGTTTACTACTAAAATCAACTAAGCAAAGTTTTAAAGCTAACTTTGTTATTTGTAGAACGTTCATTAATAAGCTTAGTGTAATGTGTTTTTGATGGAGCTATTTAAAGATTATTTATTTCGGATTTATGCTCACTAGATATGCAAGATTATATCCGTTACAATGTAACGGGTAGTTTCGTAAGATATACTGTTTTCATTATGAGATATGGAAATTGAAACACGTCTATACAAACATTTAATTTATCCATGTATGTAAATTACCGTATATGCACACAAAAATTCTAAATTCTTTTCCATGTTTTTATTATCCAAAAATGTTGTTCAATTACTTGATCTCATGTCACCCCGCTACCAATTAACAAACGAAGAACCAGAAAAACTATGTGTTGGCAGCATTGAAAGAGGAACGAATGAATGTATACGAAGAGGATAAAGGTATGAGGCATACGACAACTCACTCAGACGAACTGCAGAACTTTTCGGTCGAAGAATTCTTTTACGCATTTTTAGCTTTATCATTATTAAATTATGGTTCTGTTTGAAAAACCAACGTTTTTCATTATAGTTTATTTTTCACACGAATATTAAAAAGTCAGAATTCAAATGTCCCCGTCATGTTAACAGGAAAGGATGATGCGATCCAATATGGCGGCTATCTGTTTCATTCGGCGCGCTGTAACTTTGTTTAATGAAACAGGTTATTTTTATAGAACACAACAGCTGCTTGTTAACACTTTCAGAGATGCTTCCGAATGCCACGAACTGTTTCTTAGAAGTTCACTAGAATTCTAAATGTATTTTTTACTATTTTTATCTTGATGTCTTCTCTGTTTTATGTCTAATATATGATACTCTAGTTTTGAAATGTCTTATTAAGACTTCGTTGAGAGCTAAGAAATTAGAAAAAATTAAATGTATACTTAGAAATTAAGATTATGGTATGTCAGGATTGACAGACCTGTTTATGTTTGGCGACAAAGTTCTTATAACCCCCTTTGATTTGATAAAGCGTTAGTATATCTTATAATCTACAAACTGTTCCCTTTACATCAATAGTTCGCAATATCTAAAGTAGATCTTGGCATATTTCCGAAACGTGTACTACTAATGGACTTTTGAAGAAGATTAACGATCTTTATATGACTCTTCGTTTATATGTTTATACGTAGACTTTTTCAGGCTTTAACATGCCATTAACTGTGATGATAGTTGTTGCCAAAGTAAAAATTATCAAATTTCGTTCACCCTGTCATATCAGAAAGCAAAACATGTTTTTATCCGACTTCAAAAAGGAGGAGGTTATCAATTCGCCTGTATATTTTTATATGATTGGCAGTACGAACTAAAAAATATAGAAAAACCTAAGGTGAGAAGCAAACGAGTTGCAGATGCGTTGCCTACCTTTAATGGACAGAAGAGAGGAAAAGGACTTTTCCATCTCCTATACATCCTCTCCCCCGTCTAATCCTCTTCCCCTTCCCATCCTTTCCTACAAAGTATTGACGTCGGGTCTCCGACACCTCACTCATCAGACGAAACGCAGAAGTATAAAATACTTCACGCCAGCTTTCTGAGAGGTCGTGGTATTTCACCGGTCGAGCCGGCCCATTTGTGTAAAAGATTTCGTTGTTGCGGGCTCTACTACTGTTGAAGATGTTTATCAAGGAAAAAATAGGTTTGTTGTGATAAGATATTTCTGTCAGGTCAACTATTAATTTAATATTTTTTTCCAAATGACAACATTCCACATGTAGTGGAACTGGTACAGTTATGAGAATTACATTGCGACATATTTTGTGAAAGTGTTACGAGAGAAAATCGAAGGTTATTTGTATGAATAAAATAAATAATCACTCACGCTCTTTATTCACAGGGGTAGGCATAGTATGCCTACCCCTGTGAAAGTGTGTAGTGTGTGTAGGATTTGTATTTGGCGCGGTCTTGGCGTGCTTATCCACCGAGATATAATATACAATTAATAAATGCTTAAAACAAAATCTCTACTCAATTATACCTGTGAAAAAAAAAGTATTTAAACATGTTGTACTGTTTTTATTAAATATTAAATCAGAAATTTTAAAATTTCAGATCCCTTAACGACGAAACGAAACGCACCTCGAACAATAGACGACACAGCGATCCGTATCCGTACGGAGGCGAAAGACCGCGGACGTTCGAGATAGTACCCGAAAAATACGAGCCGGTGGCGTCCAAGATGGCGTCCACCGACACATCGACCTCCAGCCAGCCAGCCGCAGAAGACCATAAGCGAACCCTCGACGATGCGTTCCTCAACAGACTGAAAGCCCTCGTCGAACGGTTGAGACTTGACAACGCCAACTTGAAGAAAGCGCTCGACTCCGAGCGGGGCGAAGTCCGAGCATTGAAGGCCCGACACGAAAGCACCTTAAGAAACTTAAAGACTGAATACAAAAAGAAGGAAGAGTTCCTAGAAAAGCAACTGAGAACATGTTCAATAAAGCCGGAGAAGTTAGAAGATAGTCTATCGAGTTGCAACAAAATTGTCGAATTGAAAAGACTAACGACAGAGATTCAGTCTTTGAAAGCGGCGAACAGAGGTCTTCAAGAGAAACTCAAGGTACGTTCATTGAAGTATACCTAAGTATATAAATAATTAAATTAGACTTTTTTCTCTTCTCGTCTCTTAATTCTACTGAAATTAACAAAAATAGCGAGATAATTAGGTAAGGCTAATCGGCATATACCTGGAATAGATCAGGCCTGAAAACATATATTCGCAATAGAACCAAAGTTAATCTAACCTGTAGATTGTGTGGTCAGCTATTTCCAAAAACAAATAGGTAAATGCGAAAAAGATCGGAAGGCGCGACAATAGTTTTAAAATAAATAAATAATCAACAAAAATAAACCCTTGTATCTTAACAATAAAATTCAAAATTGAATACAAGAAGAATAAATGAAAAAGAACGTCGAAATTGTTCCAAATTCAAATAAGCATGTTACTGACGCATGTTGTTTGTTCACGTGAACTTACAAGATTTTCCTCTACCAAATATCGTCTAACAGGGGTACAGAAGTTTTGACTTTTAAAATTGTCGACAAGCAGTAATCTTTGCACGCTATTGTGCGAGAAATATGAGCTGCGTAGATTGCTAGCAAAGACGACTGTCAAACTAGTTTTAAAAGTAAGGTATGCAAATAAAACACAAGTAACAATCTCATTCAAGTGCCGTGTAATACAGTAAATTAACAATAATATAGCCGAAGTAATAGTTGAAGCGTGTCTTTAGTATATTGTGATGCTATAACAAAAACTATGCATTAGAAGAGATTCTCATCGCGTTAGAAAATTATCCACATATATGTTATGTTATTTATACGCTCAAGTCGCTTGCAGGAATGCGTTCAAGTTAACTACATTCCACATTAATTCAAAACACAGCGGCAAATTTAATAATAGTTTTATTTTTAATAATCTATGTGTGTTAAAGTGTCGCACTCATTTTACTGCATTACAAAATGATACCAACACGAACGATACTAGCGCCGCAACATTGTTGGAATCTTGTATCTAAAAGCAAAATAATTTAAGAAAATTTCGATGATAAACACCAGTACACTGACTGAAACACCGATAAGCAGGACTACGAATATTTCCTTGACATTTTCATTATTAAGAGGCTTCCTTTCTTTGTTTTCATCGCCATAAATAGATTTACCATTAGTCCTATACAGTGTGTACTCGTCAGAACTACTCCAGTACTGCAAGATCCCTCCTTGATTCAAATGACTTAGGATATTGTTAAGCTTCGGTAGATACGGACTTCCATATCTCAACCCGTATACTATTGAACATGGAACCGGGCATTCTTCAACCGTGTGAAACAAAGGTCTTCCATTAACCATATTCGATTGCTGCCTACTTATGTACTGAGCGTCTGTCTTCCTCAACAAAATGGCGTATTCGAACTGTCTCTTTACAATAGCTTGCTTTATTTTCGCATCGCTGAAAACTTTGGTCCGCTTAGTAATGATACTGTAGTGATCGTCGCCAATACTTCTGTTATAAATGTTCCAATGTCGGTTGTGTACTGCAAAGGTCAGGTTTGTTTGAAGCAGTTCTGATAGAGTGTTTATATCTGGTTTGTATCTTGGATAAGCTATGGCTGATGTAATGATGCCCTGTAAAGAGATAAAAGAATTTAAAATTATCCTCTATTGAATAAAATAATATAATTTTGAAAATAATCCCAATTTTCTATCTTCTATATCTAAGGTCGAATAATTTACAGTTCTAGTTATACTAATTTGTAGTAGATAATTACATATTCATTGCAATTATTGACTTTGCATACACACAGTACATGTGTGATGATTTCGCTAACAAATTTTATCTTCTTCAATTTTAAACTCATAGGAGAAGAAAAAAAGATGTGGATTTCAATATTGTTTTCAATATAAAAAATACTAGCTGTGTGGTGTTGGTTAGACCTTGTTTTTTTTATTTCATTCCGTGCCTGAAAACACGGATATAAGGACACAAGAATTGCTCGTTTAAAGTATTAGATATACATACATCAACAGCGCAATCAATCACTAAAGAATAAATCATTGTCAGGCAAACGACGTATCGAAATATTGGCCCAGTGAATTTTATGTCCACCGTCTGTCTTATAAAGCACTTTATTAAGTCTACGATAGTCGACGAAGAATCTCGTCTGTCCTTTAAATTCCAGACTCCTTTTTCTACAGCCCTCGCGACAAGTGCTACGGCTATAAACAAGATCACGTTGAAAATACAGAGCAGTAACATGTCCACTGATATGAGCTTCAACGTCGTCATGAAAGTTGATTGCTTTAAAGATTTCTTCACCAAGAAGCATAGTTCGTCTTGCATTAAAGGATATGTTGTATCAATATATCCGTAATACGAATTCTTTAGGATTCGCGAATTCAGCTCCATATCAGTGTATCCATCTATTAAATCTGCTGTCACTCCTGTAGCCGTTCCATTCTTTAACAAATCTCCCACAGTATTGGTATCTCGCGGTGCTAAAGGTTTGCATGTGGCGTTCAATATTTTCATTACTGTCTCAGCAAGTCTGGAATCGCAATAAACTGGACCATTTTCATCAGACACGTAGATTTTTCGAAACACACTCAAACGTAATTCGTGACCGAATAGATTGTTGTATTGCTGAGAAAGAAAAACGCTTACGTCTCGTACATTACTAATATCTTTTATTTCGTTGTTAAAAGGGTTGTAAGTGTACATCCTCAAGCGACCAGAATACAACACCAGGACCGAATTCGTTATGCTCCTGCTTAAAAGGAGACGAAAATGCAACTTCATAGTATAGAAAAAATAACTGTCCATATCCACTGGAGTGTTGATGACAAATATTACAGCGCTTCTTGGTTTGAAGACTCCAGTTCTCATCAGAGCTTCGATAACAAATTCGCTTCCATCTAGAGATAGTTCATTAGATGTCACCAGGTATGCGGTCGCGCCGTGTCTATTGATTCTTGGTTTGACCTTAGTTTTATTCGCATCAGGGCAGCCGTTTAGTAGCATAACAGGATAGCCATAGCCATAGTTTTCCGTGTACTTTAATATCCTGTTCTCGAAGTAAGTGAAGTCACAGAAGGTAATGGTGAAGAACCATTGCTTGAAAGCTTTGAATATTTTGTCGACGACCTCGAAGGCGTATTCCGCTTTGAATGAAGTTTGGTTGTGATAGGTGAAAATTTTCTTGGACAGATGGCTGTCTGGGTCGATGGAGATTGAAGGATGAAGGAGAGCGATGATTAATAGCGTCGATAGAAACATTACTAGATGTTGTTAGCGGCAAGAGCTACAAGCAGACTGTGAAGTTTAAGGTCGTTTAAAACTTTCTAGCGAATCATTAAGTGTAGCTTGAAGCGCTCAATAAAGGTATGTCAATTACTGACGCAAAGATAATATTGGCTAAGTTTAATTAAGTCGACGTTGACGTAATATTATGTTTACGAAGTTTAGTTACGCGATAATGAAAAACAAACATTTTAAATCTTTTTTCACTAGAGATGAAATATTAATGTTTTTTAATTATTCAATCTATTTATTTATTAAAATATTATAAAACGTCCTAATTTAGTTTCGAAGAATGCTCGTAGAAGATTCGAAAGATCATTCTGGAAATTGGTTTGGTGGTCTGTTATTCAGTCTTAAAGATTAATATGCCATCTGGTGCACAACATTGGCTTTTTCTGGATTTAATTATGGTGTATCAAAATTTCCATTACGACCGTCTGGTTAATTATGCTTGAAAGTATTAATTGATGGCAAGGCATAAAACATAAACTCATTAACTTATCTTAGCGAATTTGTGTACATTCATTACATCTAAACTGTAGTCTTGAGGTCCTGCTATCACATCTCCTTTTTTTCCTTTTACTGTGTAATACTCATCATGAGGTACTTAGTATTTAAGTAGGAATTTTAATAATTCTACTCAAGCCATATGTTTAAGATTTGTTTTTGTTATGTAAAAGACATGCAGATAGAAAATTATTTACGATCAGATTAGAACTTTCTGTGTACGAGCAAAACGCCTTACACATTTGAATAGCAATCCTTGTTTTATTCTAAGTTACATATTTTATAATTGCAAGTAACTATAATTGTATCCACATTTAGAAATTCATAACGGATTTTTTCTTGTGTCGCAAGGTGGCGCAGGCGGCTGAGTGCGCGCGCGCGGCAGAGCTCCGGGCGCAGTGCGGGCGGCATGCAGCGGTGGAGCAGGCGGCACGCAGGGACGCGCGCGCGCAGTGCCATAAACTGGTAGGTCTTACGAAACGTAGAAAAAAGCTGAACAGGCGTTTCTTTTGAAAAAAAACTTAGGCTTTACAACAACAAAATGACGATGTTTCCAATTGACGATGTGATCAAAAGATGGTACGCATAGTTTAGCAAGAGCCACTCCACACTTGACGGTGCTAATGACGAAATTGGACGAAACCGACTTGCAAATTTTCCCAAATCTTCCATTACCTTGCTGTAAGGACAGTTAACGAAGATTCAATATAAGAAGTTAATATGTAATGCCTGTATACACTCCTCATAATGTAACCGGTAAGTTATAAGCTGTAACACACTGAGAGAGAAACTGTTTAATTTATTTTAGTAGTATGGGTCAATGATCAGTCTGTTGGCCCGCCTCTCCACCAAATCTTATACGTAATAATCTCACATCACAATCTTCAAATGTTTATTGTATTTTACTTTCGCAGCATGACAGACATCTCTATAATATTTTATCACACAATAAAAGTGGACGCAGGCAATGCCTGCAAGATTTTAATAGCAATTCAACTTAGGATTATTTGTTGCAAATTATAGTTCTAAATTTCTAAATCGTGTGCATTATAACAGCTTGATGGTTTTCTCATTTACGTACTTGGTAGTTAATTCTTCTTTATAAAATTTTATGTTTATGAGCTGTATGTAATAAGAGAAATGAGGAATCGATTCCATCGTATGGAATGACATTCTTCATTTCTCTTAAACCATATTAAACAACGAGAAGAATAACAGATGCGTTGTCAGCCATTTCGTAGAAAAGAGAAGTACGGCAAGAGTAAGTAAAGCAGATAATAAAGCTCTAAGCTCAACATGAAAATATAAATACAACCACGTCCACACGTCCAGAATACATCTGGTAAATCTAGGTTCTTCCCCGGTCCCCGGTTTGTGCCACTGCTACCAAGTTATAAAGTTCATTTTAAAATCTGTCACGGAAGGGTTGTGATGATGTGCACTGTTACTATATTATTGTACCACTGTATTATAGCGTTACTGCATGAGACTGACTGGACTGACTGACGAACGATTGAGTGAACGTCCTATTTCTGGCAGAGGCTGACTCCAGCAAACATCAGATGGACTTTAAAATCAGCGTTTTTATTTATATTTATAACATGTTCCTAATATTTATGATTACTTCATTGCTTACACGTCTGGTGACGGTCACATCTTGTTTTGTTTACATGTCGACGTTCGGCTTTGTTATAAATGGCGGTGCATTGTTCTCAGCTGGAGGAAATCAAATCGAAAGAGCGAGTGATAGCACAGCTGAGGCGGGAGGCGGCGCGGGCGGCGGCCTCGCAGAACGAACAGGTATGTGTCTTCTATTTTTAAATAATTAAAAAAAATGGAATATAAAACAATCGAAGCTCTATAAGTAAACTAATTGTGCTGTTTAATTTTTATAAAATATTATTTTGTTAATACACAAAATGATAACAGCTTCTACTTATTTTTGTTTTCTCTGGACTTTTACTTAATTTGACTTACGGGGTTTTGTGCGTGATAACCTTTGAAAAG
>JWHW01010650.1:108097-144761 GCA_000931545.1 Papilio glaucus
TCAGATAATGAACAGCAGCATACGATATAATATATTGTAGTATTACTAATATATGTGTAGCAATATACTGTAGCTTACAAAACGGATAAGTCAAACGTACATACTATGCTAAAAATCATTCGTAGTTTTAGTTGTTAACAATATTTCGAAATATAAAACTGCTGTTTACTTTTTAATATATTCGTATATTTTTCAAAATTTCGTCTACATACTTTATTAGCATATATAATATGTATTCGTGAGGGGTATGTTATGTAAACACTGGTACAGATTTTGTCTTACACAAACCAATATCATGTGCTACTGCGAGGAAATGCGCGTATACTCTACCGAATGCATACTTTGTGCTTCACGCTCTATTTGATATGTGGTTGGCTTGTATTTCATTGAAATTATTAAGAAAAATAACGGAAATGAGATAACAATTTTTTTATTTTATGTAATTGAGACACCTTAACGACATTCTTGCTTATCATGGATGATGTACATATATATGTATATACCCTGGCATCTCGTCGAATATCATCGTGTCCCTTAAGAAATAATGATCAGAAAGTCGAATGTTATGGAATTTATTTTGTTTATTACAGATTATCCTGACTTTGAGACTGCTTGCTATAGGGTTATCTCTCTTTCTAGGCTCGGTCTCTCCTATTTGAGGATCAGCATCAGGAGCCGATGACTGCTTCCATCGGTTTCTTTCTAGCGAGTCTTTTAAGACCACGTAGAATTTGAAGGTCGATAGTGGGTCTTTTGCCGTCAGTGTTGCCAACCACAAATAGTTTTTCCAAACTTTTGTCAACATGTTTGTCTTTTGTCAGGGTTATAGTCTGAGGTAAACATCAATATAAATTGTTGGATACAGTAAACAGGCAATATGCGAACTATGACGACTGTTTCTATGTCATACAACTCATCTAATTCATTACACAAGTATTGACATGTATTGCGACTACTGTGTCACTATTTGTCAGTCGTTAAGGTCGATGTCTGCACAGTTTTGTGCGATCGTCTTTTGTATTCGATGCGTTGCATTTAATATTTCCGTGATTTATTCAACCGGGTCGTCGATTTCTCCACGCGGTCCGTTTCGCTTCATTGCAAGGAATACTTTATTCAATAAACTCATTGAGCACTCTAATGGAGGACGAATTACGACCCGATAACTTGCGGAAGTCCCTGCTTTTTATTTGTGTGGTCAAGCGAACGATTAATATTGAGCTTTGATAGTTTTATTCCAATACTCGATCATTATCGAATTAGTGACTAAAAATGAAAGAGATCTTAAATGTTAACAATTCCGGTAATAAACAGCATAAATGGCATACAGATTGTGTGTTCTTCCAGCCAACTTGTTCTACATACCTTTAATATATGGTATGAACGAAGTTGTCTGGGGTGATTACTTTCGTACGACTATGATTGAATCGTAGGTCAAGTGTGAGCTTTGTATTATTAAAAAAAGTATGCAGTATATAATATCATCAAGGTAAAGGCATATAAACGGAACGTAACCATTCTAAGCGGTTGCCAAGTTGCGTGTTGCACAGCTGTTCGGATAACGCCTAGTTGCGGCGTTCGGTTTAGAAATCGCACCACGTACGTTTCACGACTTCGATTTGGTTTCCCATTTATTGATATTACGTTTTGTACGGCGAACGTAACTAAGTTTAGTTAATTTTTTTTGTTCGACATGTTTTCTTCGTTATTTATTTATCTATTAAGAGAATAGGACTTTTTTAGATCTAGTTGTGTCATCACATGTTAAGTTGTAATCTATTTACTAATGCACTCTTTTCGGATACTCTTGTGTTGCTTTTATTTGTTTTGCCCTTCGCAAATTGAACTAAAGATATCAATCATTTTTCAATGATTTACTTCAATGATGTTCACTCAATGGCAATACAAAAAATATGGTCTACTTATTACAGTGAGCGTATTTTACGAGAGCAGTGGTCGCGGGTTTGAACCTAGGCAGACGCTTTTTATTTTATGTAATTGATTTCATCACCACTGCTCCAAAAACGGAGATAGAAAACATAGTATATATAGCCTTTTCCCTGCAGTGGGGAAACATAGAAAAAATGCTAATTTATTATTATTATGTATCTTACATTGAAATAGGTAAAAGAGTCCATACATCTTATGAAATGTGTTTCAAGCGATAAAGAAAAACTAACAATAAATGTTTTCTTCTCATGTATCTCAGTTATTTGTATTTGACGTCTTTAAGATGGAAGTTTCAGTAAATTTGATTTGAGAAGTGTAAATTTAAATATATTTGCTTTATGTTGTAAATTTCAAAACTCCTCCGTAGTAATACGATATCTCAAAATATATATTTTTAAATAATTTACTGAGAGCGGCTGTGATGTGGTCCGGGAACCGTTATGGGTCTGTAATACTAATATTATAAATGTGAACGTAACATAGTTCGTTTGATTGTCGCGTCTTATCGACATCGAGACATTTTGACTTTGTCAACGGTACAGAAGAGAAAATAGCGTACCTTTGACCCCAAAAAAAATATTCCTGAAGGTCAGAAAAATTGAACTTCATTTACCATTTCAGTTGCCATGGTAATGGTTAATGGTTGCTATGCTTCTATGTATTATGTTCTGACAATAACAACTTTTGATGTAAGAATTGTTATACGCGGAAAAAAGTTACAAAACCGAATGCGTTCGAAGCCGCGGGTAACAAGTAGTTAGGAGATAATTTAAGTGTGTACGTGCTGCAGTATCTTGGCCAGTTAAGAATCGATGAGCAGAAAATGGTGATATTTGTTTACTAATAACACAATATCAACTTTCCACATCTCCTTTCTAAGCTGAGCTAATGGGTACCGGCGGTCTCTTACAAATTGGCTGCGGATGATTATCTTGATATAGAAAAGCGCTGAGTTTCTCCTGGCAGCTTTGCTCTGTATGCGTTTAAAGAATTATTACAAGTACTAATTGTAATAAATGTTTTGAAGGTCAAATAAAAAACATGTATGTTGTCCAGTTGTTCTACTGTAAAGATAATGTACATTTGTTCCAAATCGAGATGGCAATTTTGTAAACAAACAAACGTCAGCCACCATATGTATGTATACGGCGGCTATTACACTTTTTATGCTTTCATCGGGAATGTTGTTTTTTTTTGGAAATCATGAGATAAAGTGAAGTGAAATATAAATTAAGTAATGTTAAAAAAGTTGTTTTACCATAATATTTTGGAATTTGCTTACAAAATTTTCATCTTGATTTGAAACAAACTATATTTACACTACATATAATATAAATTTGTTTTCTATTTCATCATCACATACTGACATTTGCTGTTGGACAGAGACTTTGGAAACGATCGTCATAAAGATCCTTTATTTTGATACATAAGGTAAATTACCGCTCGATATTGCAATGAACAATTTAATTTCTCCGTAGTCTGTACTCAGATTACTGACGTACTATGTGAAAGTAAAGCGCACGGCCGTTGAGCTATGGAATTCTTTTAGTGGAGTTAGTGAAGACATTTTAAGGTTATTTCTATGTACACTTAAAAACAGTGATTAATAGAAGTACTAAAATTAAGTGATGGCTCCCTGAGCATGTCTGCTGCACATATGTATGTGTTAAAAGCAAAGAAAGTGTTTCGGAATTGTGCAAAACGATAATCTGTGCCTGCTTACTCCTTTTCATCACAGGCATGGAAGCTTTTATGTTATTAAAATACTATTAACGTTTTTTACATTCTTATTGATTCGCTTTGTTCGAGACATAATTGATTAAACGTGATTAATTCACGTTTGAATATTATCGTTCACTTGCGTGGGCTGTTTCTAGTTTTATTGTGGGGAAGGGTTGAGTAATTTCTGGGAAACTGGAGTTTGTTAAAGGGGTTGTGAATGAGGGTAGAAAAAGCCACAGGGGTTTGGCATAATATTCGGTTTCTGTTAACTTACAATTTCGATATACGTACGTAGTCGAATGTTTTGATTTTATTACAGGGGCAGGGGCGGAAAGTAGATTTAAGCGAAATCCGGATTCAGTTGAAAAAAATTGTCGAGGTCTCGATACTGTTAAAAATTTTCAAAGTGATTGAAGACCGGTAACGTAGCTCTAGACGAGGGTCGTCTGGTGGCGGTGATCACACTACATCAGGAGACCCGCTGCTCGTTTGCTCCCTTATCTTGAAATGAAATAAATGCTGTATTATTGACATTAGTAAGAGACCATTCAGGTGAATGTAAGAGATCTGAAACCGGTCACGAGGTTGTGGTAAATTTAAATAATTTGCAGTCCGAGATTGTGTATGTGGAAACGAGGTTATCGTTTTAGTAAGTTACATTCACGTCATTTTGATTAGTGACTACGTAATAAACACTAAATATATGTCATCTGATGACATCCATCGATATTACACCGTCAAACAAACTGTCACGATTTCTGTTTTAATTCGGTTGTTATATATGGCGATAGAAATTACTACCGGGATTTCGATAATAAACTGTTTTGTAGTAATATGTTATGTATGTTTTCGTTTTTTGTACAATCGTGTACAGGCCATAGGTCTGATTATTTCTACTGTTCGTTATTCAAAATAGGTCAGAGTTCTTTTGAATTAAATTTATTTCATGATTTTCCTCCTATATAATTGAACAATTTAGTTTTAACCTATGGTATCTGTTAGTAAGTCAAATATATCACCGTTTTAGAAAATTGGTTAGTTGTTTTTAATAATAATACCTAAATATCTAAATAAGTGGTGGTGGCAAACAATTTGAAGTGTGCTTACATAGCAGTTAAAGGTAACATAACAAGTTTTATAGTTTGGAGTCTGAACTAGACTCGGGCTTGTCCATAGTAACAATTGAAAAAACGAGACCTTCCATAGTAACAATTAAAAAAAGTTAATGCCATAACATGCTTTTGCTCCAACAATTTGAAAATTAGTTTCCTTCTAATGATGAAAAAATTATTCGCGTAAATATAAGAAATGATGACATGTTGTAAAATCACTTTCTTCCACAAGCCGTTTCAATTTTTTTGTTTCACTAAAAGTTATAGAATTAGTTCCGCTCGGTGTGCGCTCACCGGCAACTGAGTTAATGGGCAAATCGAAAGTCCATTTTCCCCTATCATTACAACGCTTACCCATCGGTCTGTTAAATGCTTTGACGTGTCTTACAATGAAGAGTAAGAAGTCATTTCCTTTTCTTAAGTCTTTCCTACTCACGCACCATTCGATCTGAAGATGTTCGAATGGAAATTGGTTCCGGGTTGTTTACGCAATTGTTTTCATTTTTTTAATACTTTGTTATATTATGCGAAATTATAGAAGTTTACATACATTATAAAACGGAAAAAGCTTACGCTTTATAACGCAAATATAATAACTGTTTTACAGGTTTTTAGTCTATGGTTCTAATTTTTTTTTTGTCTTTTCCTCATGTCTTTTTAGCATAGAAGATAGTTTTTAAGTTGAACTATGATGGTAGTATCTTGGAATATCTTCGATCTTTATCTGGAATGTCCACAAGTAAAATCGTTAGTAGATTTTTTTTAATTGTAACGATGGTAAACAATTATGGACGACTCTACGTCTCTGGTACTAATTATCATGAAATGAACGGCTGTTTGATTGCCTAAAAGCAATTAAAAAAAATACGACGGCAAAGGTTACCATGATTAAAACTTCGAAAACTATATTTATTTAGCTTGCACAGAAATTAATTTTTGTAATATCGTTACATAGTTGAAGCGACGAAAGATATAAGAACCAGCAGACGTTGCTTGAAGGTTGGCTTTTCCATGCACTTAACAGATTCAGCTAACGATTTGCAGTTTACGTAAAAAAAATTAAAACTCTTCTGGCGGTACCACCTATCAGTTTGAATTGTAAACCCAAATATTTCATTTGGTTCTATATTGGACAATAATATCTTCATCATCGTGAGTTAAAATTACCACCACAAAGACCGTTTTATTGTCTAAATCATTTGTGAATGTACGATTACTCAGGACTGAGAACTAATCGGGGTGTTATTTTTACAAATAGGTAAGAACCCATGATCTACACCGTGAACAACAATTTGTAAAATATTAGTTGCATAGATAGATGCACATGTGCAGCACACTGTACGCAGCGAGTGTTTTGAACACGCAAGTTTCTTGATAGACCGGTTACTTGCCGTCCTACCGCCTAATGCTTACACAAGTCGGGCTTTGTCTGTCTGTCTGCAACATACAAACGTTTCATAACTTGATTAGCGGTGCCGCTAATACATTGGAAATTTAGCGAAATCACACCAAATATAACGTGTAATGTCGCAACTGATTTTGTACATAAACTCGTGACTTATGAGATATAAAAGATGTTGTGGGTTTCGGAATCTTGACGTTTTTGGTTGATATTCAATATTCATGAATCGAACTAAATTGTTTCTTAAACCGGCAGAAATCTTAAGAGGCTTCATTTCTATGCAATGCGTTTCTAATAAGGTAAAGAGATTTAATATTATGTTAATAATGTGGACTAAATATTACATAGGTACGTATAGAAGACTTTCTGAATATAAAATAGTTTTATTAGACTTTAGAACAATATTGATTTTTCTGGGCTGCATAAATAATTAATGAGGGGATGGGTGGCTTGCAAAGAATTTTCAAAACTCGCTAAAATCAAAACCTAAAATCAGTTGCTGAATCGTAGACTTAATTCAAACGTTGCCTTCAACCATTCCCAAGCGTTGGTTCAAATATTTATATTACTCTTTTGTGGTTTATAACTGTTTATTGTTTCTATTAAATCATCACGCTCCATTACGTGTAAAGTGATGTGCACAGATACGGCGTACTAACGGTACCCTTGATGTGCAAAACGACCGCTAAATGTCACTAACCACTTAACCTGGGAATGAGCACGGTGACATTTGCAAAGAGATTACGCTTGAGTTGATATACACGCGGGGTCCATGATAAGTGGTTGACGACTGGTGATTTGAGAGATGAGATGACAGATGCTATTGCGTACGTATTTAACGGGAGATGTGTTTTTACAAACATTAGATTTAAAAAGTCACGTCAAAAGTACATATTCGAGGAATTGATTGTGGTAAACATATGCAGTTATATATTTTATATCTTTATTATATTGGTATAGAATATAAGTCCATATTTTAATTGTATGATAGTGAGATCTAGGCTTGGCAGGAAAAGCATATTACTATAGTTAATGCCGTTGAGATGCGACCCTTAAGAAGTATGTTAGGCGTGGAATTGAAAGATAGGATTAAAAATAGCGTTATAATTGAAAAGTGTGGCTTAAAAGTGGATGTTGTTACTAGAATTGAGAAAGGTATGCTTCGGTGGTTCGGGCATGTTGAAAGGATGAATGAAGAGAGAGTAACGAAACAAATTTATAGTGTAAAAGCGAGTGGCAGAATTAGCAGGTGACGTCCAAGGAGAATTTACATGGAACAGATTAGTGACTTACTCCAAACGGCGATATAACGAGTACCAGTAACCGACGAGCTTGTATGCGTAGATGTATGGATGTAGAAGTGAAAGAGATGTGACGGGATCGCGCCATATGAAAATCCATAATCCCTGTCTACCCCTCTAGGCTACGGGTGTGAGGGCAGATTAATTAATTGATATAGATTACTACATTAATATATAACAAGGGCTTTGGAAATGAAAGCATCTTTTATTATAATTTGTACTAGTTGATACCACAGTACGATACGCAATCTTTTACCCTAATTAATATAAAAAGTTTGTGGAATATTAATGGAGTCTTAGATCCAAAGTTACTATTTTAATTGGTAAACTAAATCTACGAACATAAATATGTATATAGAAGTGAATTTAGGGCAGTACCAATAAGATATCAACTACAAGTTTATTGAATATGTTTAGGAAATAGTTAATAAATATGCGCTCACGCCCGTAACCCAGAGGGGGAGACATAGATCATGGATTTCCATTTGGCGCGATCCTGGCACACCTCTCTCGCTTCTTCTACATTTATACATCTACGCATGCATGCTGAGGTTATGGGTACTCCTTATATCGCCCTTTTTTAGTAAGCCACTAATCTCATCGATATAAGTTTTCCTTAAATTTAATTAAATACAGATTGTAGACATCAGGTACAATTGTTGTGAAGATAGTTTAAAAAAACAATAACATTGGCTTTTAGGGAGCCGGTTTTATTGATTAATACAAAGCTTGCTTGTAAAGAATATCGACACGAAATTTGAGTAGAAGTGGGTTTAAATTAACATATCGTTGACTAAGACAATACGCAAGCGTTGTAGTACGCAGTTAAAACAATAATTGCTTTGGATTGCAGTACGCCCGACCTTGATACTAAATATTAATTGCTGGCTATGTTTTTGTTAGTCCGCGTAAATATGTAGAATCATGTGTAGGAAATACTCGAATTGTTGAAACAAATAAAACAATGGTTTAACAAATTGATGTAACAATAATAACACACAATTGTTTCTTTACACGAGTTATTTTGAATACTTATTGAATTGAGTTGAGTGAGTTGCCGGAGGCCTAATTTCATTCCTCTTCCTCTTTTCAATAGTTTTCTAGTAGGGATAGGATGGGAAGGTAAAGAGGATAGACGGGGAGGGGATTAATAGGAAAAGGAAATATCCTGTCTCCCCTCGTCTGTTCATTAAAGATAGGCAACGCATCTGCCACTCGTTTATTTGTTGCGGGGATAGTCTATGTGTGGCGGTCTCTTAATATCACGATAGCTCCGTTCCTTGAACTTCGTTATAACAAAAGTTTACACTGTGCTTAACGGGCGAAGTTTTTGATAGTTATCTCATAGATGGCGTGTGTGTGTTGGTGTTATATACAATGACCCGATGATAAGGAATCGATTTTTCAACATTATTATTAATATTCTTTATTATATATTTAAAAAATTACATCAATAGTCATTTAAATCGTATTTTTTAAAAATTTAATAGCAATAGTTACCGTCTAATATATTTTTAAAATATGTTACTTATTTCAGCACACAATCTGATCTAATTTATAATAAAGAATAGATGAAAGAAAAAAGTCTTTAAATGTTTAAAACATAAAAAATCAATAAGAATTCATAGACAATGTCCTACTTACGAAAGATAAAAATATTATTACGGAAAACAACTTTTTGTGGTCTATATCCAAAACAAGAAGTAAACGAGTTTTAAGTTGAATAACATTCTAATATATAAAATCACCTGCATGTTCTAGTGACCGGAAACGGGGGCAAAAAGCGTTCATCGGCCTTTTAGCGTCTCGAATAAAATTACTCGGTGATTTCGTAACATAATTTAATTCCGTGCTTAATACTTTTATATAAAATAGATCACATATATATTTATTTATTTTAAATATATGAAAATATTTGTTGAAATAAATAAAGCATCACAAGACGGATACAAAATTTCTTTAAAGTTGGCAAGCGATTCGATCTTTTAGTTAGTTTTTATACGAGCTTTTTTTATTAATCATTCGATTCGTGCGATGAATACAATTCCGACAGTACAAGCTTCGATTCTTATCAGGATCATTGGCCAGGGGCTGTGGACGAGCGTTGAACCTGGCCAATAAATTAGGTTTTTTTCGGTCAAAAAGTAATTTGAAAGACGACACGTCTCTAATTTGCCGACTGGTCTTAGTAATTTGTGCTGAATTACTATCAAAATGCTACGTGCCACAGGAGCTCTTCAGATTTAACTAGCCGTTGAATGAACGTTCTCCGTTGATCGTGTTTTTCTTGAAAAGATATTTAGTATTTGGATAATATAATACAGCGCCATCTAACAAAAAAATGATACATCAGTAACTTATGATCCTTGGCAACACTCCAGCAATAGACAATAAAAATGGTATCAAATAGCTACATTCCTACAGTCATAAATCTAACATATTCCCTTTCTTTAGTATGATATATTATCTGTACTTTAATCTATTAGAAATAGCCTTGACATTGACAACATCGGTTTTTTCTTTATCAATATGTACTTTCCAAAGAAAACCCATTTTTTTATAGATAGCCATTATTTTTATACTAATTACGTAATATTGTAGTAATTTACATAAATACCTATACGTTCAAAAACCCTTAGCATACCCTCCTTTTATCCTCCTAGGCAAATAGCCGTTATTAGTACTAGCTAGTTGGGAATCAAATCGAGTGTCAGTCAACTACCACCCCTATTTATGTATTTATTTTTAAAATATCAACCTATAAGTCGTGTACGAAGTTTGTTTTCTATCAGATATTTGGAGCGGAGTTAAATCGATGAGATGTCTCTACATTTAGACTAATGCCAAAACATTCATTTGTCATTACTTACTTGATCTATTTAAAAAAAAATGTAATCACGTCCTCTAGCGTTGTATAGTAGACATATTCGCTACAAATTTCCACGTACGTTTGTACATAATATAACATTAATAAACTGCGTACGTGCAACTCAGGTGAATTTTATCGCATCTAGACGTCCTAGATATTTTATCTTAGTGTTGGCCTTCAGTGCGTGCATTTTAAACTATAAATATCGTTATTATATATTTCACTAATGATCCGCTTCGGCTTCGCCCGGGTCCGTTCACTACAACTTAACAGGAACGCCCGTTAGACCGAACTGAACGATTCCTGATAATTGATTCCCGCCGTTACAGAGTCTATAGAGAACATGCATACTCACATCGCCTTTTATATATATAGAAGATTGCGCAAGAGTTGTTTTGGGAGCACGCTGTCGGCAGTTCCGATTTCCTACTCAGTGATTTATGACACGGTATTTATTTCAATTAGTTTTTGTTGTAGTGAATGTTCACTCTTGTCATCCATTTTTGATGGCAATTCCTTTCTCTGTCTACCCCCGTGAGGTTAAAAGACTCCTATTTCTGAGTTTAGCAACTATCAACATTTTGTAAGACTTAATTAGCTCTCATAAATGTCATCCATTGATGACAGGTCGCGTCATCGCACGTCTTTAGGAGTCGAGTAGGCCTCGAGTTGCACACGACACGTACAATATGTCAAAAGTCCGTCCAAATCATCGGCTGACACATTCATGATTGATTTGAATACAATGGTGTCGAGTGCCGCTTGCTAAACATGACGCTGAGCTCACTTGTATTGATTCAATAAGAAATAATGTTGGGGTTGTATGTATGAGGCTTTTGATCTTAATTTAGGGTTACTATGTGAACGCTCAAATTGTACGAACATACATAATGACTATAAAAATTACTGATAATGATAGAGCCATTTGAGAATTTTGAGAATCAACTCAGCGAAAGGTCTTTTTTAGTACATTTCCTCACTGCAAGACACAGGCCTCTACGAGAGAGGGAAGGGGCCGTAATCCACTACGCTGGCCCAACTGCCGGCTGGTGGGTTCGAACGCGCAACCACTGGGCCACCACTTCTCCCTGATTATTAATTACTAGAAATAAAATAAAATGTTTTTCCTTAACAGTTGCCTTTTTCAAAGCTTAGTCGACAACTCTAGCTTTATTTTCGAGCGAAACACAATAAGTATAAAATTAATCAAATGTTCTGTAGATGGTTTAAGGAGAGCCGCGTTAGCCGGGGCTCCGTGTTTGTAGTAACAATACAACGGATGCGTTTCCTGTGAGGCCTGGCCACATTCATCTCAACTGTGCAACAATGGCAAGGTTCGTCGGTGGTACAAGTCGATACTCAAAACCTAACCCTATTAAATTGAATGGACCGAACTCTAAAAAATGACCATTGAAGTTTTGTTCCGTTGAATGTAATGCGAACAGTATAAATGGTAGTTGAACAGCCTGATAAGTTGTGCTCCCAAACTTGTTGATGCCAAATTAACTACGATGCTGATACCCTCGATCGATACAAGTATTAGTATTAAGATGTCCCAAATAAATTTCAAGAAATGTTCAGAAACATTGTTCGCGCGCAAATAAATTAAGATTTAAGTCAGTTTATTTTTTTTATTCAGGTTCTTTTGGTTTCTGGTATCACCAGTTGGGTAATTTTGTATGTATGACCGTAGTCCATACTGTATAGGTTTTGGCTACAGTTTTTACGGCCTGACGTCAACCCTCCTCGGGAATAATGTTCTTAATAATAATGTTCATAAGTTAAACATAAATAATTATACGATCACGCCCATAACCCAGAGGGGTAGGCAGAAATTATAGATTAAGTTATAAAGGTTTAAAAATGCATTTTTAAACCTTTATAAGTGATAATGTACTATTTATATCCGCGATGCGATAGGAAACAGAAAACATATATTGAATTGAATCTTGAAAACTTATAAAGATCAACACAATACACTCTCAATGATCAAACACCTGTACCAAAGCCAGCGTGCCCAATACAAGATATAAAGAGTCCTATACAATAATAACAGATCGTATTGTACGAGGTGTTTCGATGATCGGCGCACGAATCGGTCCACTATTCGCCGGTGAAAGTTCGCCCGTTACTCAAACCTGATGCCGGACAACTCGTTGGATGCACGTGTTGATAAAATATTGTTTAAATTCAGTTAATAAACGATGACCCACTGGGGATGGGAGAAAGATCGTAGTTTGGATTTTTTTAATTAGTACGAATGACGGTCTCAGGTGGCCATAGAGTTGATGGTTACAAAAGCAATTCACAAAATTATAGTCGCTATTAAAGTCCAGACTATGGAATCCAGCTTTCGTTTTGAATTAAAGTTGATTATTATGTAATAATAACAGTAAATCTATACATATAAAAGACGATGTGTGTGTATGTTCCCTAAAGGCTCCGAATCGGCTAGATCGATTTCGATTAAATTTTCAGGATACGTTCAGATTGGCCTAGCAGGTGTTCCTGTGAAGTTTGGTAGCTATAAATGAAGCCGGGGCGGGTCGCTAGTAATAAATAAAAATGATATCGGGTTGACGCAATTTGTATAATTTTCAGATGCTAGAAAATTCGTAAAAGCGACCTAAACTACAATGGGAGTTTATTTCACAGTCTTACGAGTATCAGGCAAAATGTTCCCCTAATATAATACCAGACAGCCACCCATCAATATTGTTTCTTGGGATTTTATTACTCTTTATTAGACCTTTAAAGTTATTTTTATTAATATTCAGTAATACATAAAATTTTATAGTCTATTAACGGACTACTTCCGCTTCTGTAACGAAATGTAATAAGTAAAATAACTTAGTCAAAATAAGTATTAAAATAAAGAATTTTCTTTGAACTTAATCATAAATATATTATTAAAACCTTACTTGAATGTATGAAGAGGTATACGCGTTGAAGCCAAGACATTCGAACCAATTAGCTAGTAGAAAAGTGTATGGAAAAAAATATGTATGGAACTCGTATGTTAGTTCGAAATGTCACTTGGTCCATAGTTAAAGGCACGAAGAAAGCTAGACAATGTACGTATTATTGTATTTCATCATATGAATTGACAATTTAGCGAAGGATTCATACAAATGCGTTAATAAGTGGCATATTTTAACACGCGGTAGCGAAATTCGTTTTGGCATCGCTTCAGAGAGAATGTAGTTTGTCTAGGAACTCAGTTGCGTTCCAAGCTTTTACGCGAGGCAACGCACGGGAAGAGGAGTAAACAAAAAGGGTAGAGTAAAGGGATAGGTCTATCGGCCCTTCTATTGTCATGCCGATATTATATGTGGTGACAGTGACTCCCCGATTGACCTGCCCCATTCCAGCAACGGTAGTGGTTGCTATGCTTGTCTGTTCCAGTATTCCAGTACGTAATTGGGAACGTCTCGCTAAAATTTTATAACGTCGTATATTTAGAGTGTAGTGCCGATTCATGGCAGTGTTGGGATACGCCGTTATGTTGTAACAATGGGTATTAATATTAACTACTTTCATCAATGGCCAGTTGTCGAAACAACACCTGAAACTCTCAAACAGTTAACGTACGAAATTCTATTATAAGTGTAACGATTGTTCATAATAAGTATTCACATATTTATAATCAAAATCATATAAATACCCAATAATGTGTATTTTAAGAAAACAACGCCAACACCCTTAAAAGACGACAAACTATTTCTTATAATGTGAAAGGTGTCGCTATGATTTTCTTTTTTAACCGACTTCAAAAAGGAGGAGGTTATCAATTCGTGTGTATGTTTTTTTTAATGTTTGTTATCTCAGAACTCCGCTCCTGGTGAACCGATTTCGATGATTCTTTTTTTGTTCGAGAGCTCCAAAAATAAATATGATTAAGAATTGATTCTTATGTTTAATTGCGTAAAATTATTTTATACTTTTAAGTGCATTTCTTGTTTTTGAATATAGTTTTTTTGAAGTCGGTTTTGTTTTTAGTTAAAAATTTTTTGTTTCTCCATAACCCTTATAAATGGATTAACCTTCACAGAGTAACAGTAATCCAACAAACTGTTATTATATTTTAAGGTAAATAGAACGCACCTCATCGTAGAGTGACGTGGGAAAAAGTTTGACAATCGCTGGCTTATAAGGGTAATGACTCATTGGAGCGATTCGAGTTGCTCCCACGTGCTCGTCTCGATTCTCGAGGCGGTTGCGGCTTCTCATTAAAACACGTATAAATTATAATTGTTGCCGCGAATGTGGGTTGCCAGTTGAATTTTTATCGCTTTTTATTACTTGAAATAACGTCGATGTTTTAATTTGCCATTTATTAGAAATTACTTTAAAAGAAAGACCGGAGTGGTCTTTACCGACATATTTTAAAGACACTTGCCGTTGAGTTTAGTAGACTGTTACTCCATCTAGTTTGACGTGGTCCTATACTGCGCCCACCTGTACGATGTTGTAATTCAAGAACCATTGTTCCATAATGTTTATTGGTTAAAAGTCAACTCTGTTATGTTGATTACTTGCGACTGTATCAAAGTTTTATGAATATATTTAGCTAAATACCAATGTAAGTTGACTTCAGATCTATAAAAATCTATAAATACGGTTGAGTTTAGGCTGCACAATCGTCGGATAAATTAAATTGCACAGCAGGTGAAACCGCGAAGCTCAACTTGTCTATATATAAAAAAACACAATGACTGATACATCAACGCACAGCCCAAACTACTCGGTCTAGAGATTTGAAATTTTGCACAGATTTTTGTAAATTCATCCCCTAAAAGTCTAAAGTAGGGGAGTAAAGTTTGAATGCAGCAACTACCCGCGGGAAGCCGGGGCGGGCTCGTTAGTTATATATAAAGCAAAAATAAAACCAATAACATCCGTCATTCAAAAGGCCAAATAGAAACTATTGTCTCTCCCTTTTTTCATTAATCTATTCTATGTAAATAATTTGTTAATAATTACTCTAGGTGTCCATAATACCGTAGCATACAATTCTGATCACACCCATGTGTATAGCAAATTTACAAATATTGTACAAATTAAAGGTTTATTATCCAAAGCTAAAACTAATGTTCAGTAACTTCCAACATGACTGGCGTGTAAAATAATCTAGAAGATGTCAGTGATGAGACTTAGCGGGCACTCGGCGACTCAATTACGGGGAATTACCTTCAATGAGTGTAATGAGGGGCATTCGTCGCAGGTAAAGTCGTGTACAAACGTTACGGTCGTAACGGGTTATGGCACGGAACAAACTGGCGGTACTAATATACAGCTGTGCTGCTTGGATCGCAATTATGTTACAGCAGAATAGATTTTTCTTTACCACTACCTTACGTTATGTTTCTCACGTGATACACCTATCCAAAACAATGTTCGGCTATTGATGATTTAAATATCTATCTAATATTTCAGCACTGATGTAGCAATAACTTAAGCCATAAGCTACTAATGCGTCTACTAAACCATTAATCTAGCCACTACACTTATAAGTCCAGTGGCAGGGTTAATGGTTTTAGTAGACAGCCTCCGAAAAGATCAACTACACTACAGCAACTATTTTATATGCAAGAAGGTGGCAAACGAGCATTCGGATCACCTGATATTAAGTAACTGATACCCATAGGCATCTGTAGTAAGCTAATGGATATTTCGTTTGCCTATCCATACCCTCCCCACTCTTTCCTTATTATAAAACGATGGAAAGAGGTCCAGAATTAGACCTCCAGCAACCCCCTTATTGCCTCAACTGTATTTCTGTTTGTTCAAATTCTGCTTATTACTTACTTAGCGATTTCAATTGGAAGTATAAACTTTTTTCTAAAGTAGTTCTACTAAATCTGATTGTATCTACATCGTGCAAAAATACGCGAGCAAAACTTATAGCTTTTCTCCAAACTTGATAGAAAGTTAAAAGAATGTATATGTCAACGACCAATTGTGAACTTGACCAGTGACCAGTTTAGAATCGAACGAGGTGGACAAGAAAAGAAGAATATACAAGAAAAGGAATTCGCTTATGAAGATTTTAAATTCAACTGTGTGACCTTACTTCTCACCACATTAAAACTGTTTTTCTTATTATGTGATAATGAATTTTTGATTATTAACGAGTCCATGTTTACGTAAGACTGCATTCGAATCTCATCATCTTTACCTGCATCATTGTTTTTATGATACTTAAAAATTTAACCAATATGTTTAGGTATATGACTTGAGTATTTAGTTTTGATATCAAATAAGGCTTT
This sequence comes from Papilio glaucus, assembly GCA_000931545.1. Taxonomy (NCBI): domain Eukaryota; kingdom Metazoa; phylum Arthropoda; class Insecta; order Lepidoptera; family Papilionidae; genus Papilio; species Papilio glaucus. Next base: position 124,723 of record JWHW01010650.1, read on the forward strand.
TTATTTGATACCAAATGGTTCCTTTGGGTTAAATCTTGGCGTTTCTTCTATGCGTACGTATATGACTGAACTCCACCTAAACCGCTGGATCGATTTTGACATTTTTTGTGTGTTTGGGTACGTCCAGGATGATTTACAGGCATAATTGGACCCGGTAGATGGTGCTGTGGTAGGGTCCCAGATTTTTTTAAAAATGAATAAAACCTTCACGAGCAAGACATAATTAATACAAGACAACGTGTACTGGGCCCGTTAGTGTAGATTTAAAATGTATATGCTACTAACATTATACCCCATTTTTGCATTTACCTGAAATTCTATAGCGTTTCCTAGGTAGTATAACCGTTACTAAGGGTCGTTGTTCTGAGAGCACTGTTATTTTAAAGAAGACGCTATGTGAAGAATCCAGCGTAACTAAATGTCATATTATAGTTAACATCACACGGCTAGCGTGTCTAATGACACGTGGCCAAGTGTGATGTCTTTGCCGGCGCGTGTGTAGCCACCGCTACTAGCTTTGAAAGAATGCGGCGTTGCTGTTAGATTATAGCTTTTAGCTATTTAATATCGATTATAGCATTTATTTTTGTCATGATTTAGCGTTGACTAATTTTTTATGTCATTGGTAAGCTTACTGTAGCTTAATAATGACGAAAGAATTATAGTGTAATTACAAACAAACCTTTTAAGACCTCTTTTAGTATCGGCGTAGAAAACTAAGGGTCTTTTCACACACTGAAACCTCGGGGTACCAACATGTTCGGTACGATAAATATTCTGCATCTATACCCGTTATTTTATTACATAATTTGCGTATTTAAGATATTATCATAAAATACGATCATAAAGAAACAAATAGATGCAAACGGGCGGGATGTAAAGGTTACAAAGAGCGGCGCTCGACTGCACGATGACACCGCGATAATCACATCGAGATAGTGATTGAACGCGCCGCTGCGATGTGCTATTTAGATTGTAACGACCGCCTGTCTGACTCACGTCAGCTACACGTGTGACGTGACACAAGGCTTACGAAGCCGTTTGGATATACGGCTACCTAAAAGGGGAAGCCTATGGTTATAGTTGTATCTGTAGTTTGTTCCTCATCAAGATAGAATATTTGTAAACAAATAAACGTCACTATACTATGCATCGCGGCCATTACTTTCTATACTTTCATCGATTTTTTTTTCGAAATTGTTAGATAAAATGAAGTGAAATTGTAGTATATGGTTAGCTAATGTTATAAGGTAATGTGAGAAAAAGTGGCATTTCCAAAATATTTTGGAATTTCGCTAAACTCGACACAGCTCCAATTACCATCTTGATGGTTGGCATTCCACTATGTGCGGTTTTCGTGTAATTTTCTGCCTCGCACAGCCGCGTTATGGAATAATCAGTCGCCGGCGGTATTTCCAAACCAATACGACATAGGGTCCTTCAAGTGAGCGTACTCCTTCGTTAAATGCTGGCAATGCGTCTGCAGTTCAAAACAGTGGTAGAGCGAGCAGCACCTATTGAATGATTACTCCAGTTCGACCGGAACTTGCCCGGGTCTGATACTTATCAAGCCTTAAAGAATTTAGGGTATTGTATACACATACATTATTGTAAAATATTCAATGCTACGATTTAATCGGGTTACGAATGTATACACTGTCAGATCAAGTCATAGAACAGGACGGCTTAATGTTACTTAGTATTAAGACCATTTCAAAAGCTTATGCGTGTACACGTCGACCTTACATTATTGTCGCATGAAATACACCCAATCGAAACGCAAATAATAGATAATTAGTGTGAAGTAAATAAATGCCAGACCACAGGGAGTCATAAGGACTCCCGACAGAAGTGAACATTTAAAACAGGTGGGAAGGCAAGACAATAGTTCCAAACTAAATAATCAACAAAAATAAACCCTTTCATCCTAACAATAAAAATCAAAATTGAATAGAAGAAAAACAAAGGAAAAAGTTCCAAATTCAAATAAGCAAGTTGCCGCCGCATGTTGAGCATGTTGTTCATGCGAACCTACATAATTTTTCCCTACCAAATATCGTCTAACGCGGCTGGGGTATTCACTTCAAAAACGAACTAAATAAATGCAAAAAATATTAATACAATAACATATTGCTATTAGTTCCATCTTATGACATTAGAATGGCGCGACTTTGCGTACTTTTTAATTTAATAAAATACTGAAGAAACAAAGCAACGGCATTCCACATTTAGGGGGTCAAATTTCTTAACACCAGTTTCGTGATCTTCACGAATTAAATCTAAATTTATTCAACAACCGTTACAGATGTTTGTTAGATTGCGGGATTGTAAAAGAAATCAGACATCACCGACATTTTATAATCTAGAATTTGCTTTTTTTGTCGCGTTGGGAATAGAATACGCAGCGGTGCGTTATTAAACAGAGCAAAGAGAACAATGATGCGTGCACATTTTTCATTGGCCTGATTCATGTCATTAACGGCAACGAGAACAGTCCTATGGGATAATCTAATATGTCATTATTTCCGGGCAGTGTTTGTTATTTGCTTCTCGACATACATATCCACTTTATCAATTAAAAAAAAAAACATTTTCACTTCCTTTTAAATCACGCTAATACTGCAGTTTTTTCTACAATTATCCTTTTTCGGTCTTATTTAAATCCAAATGCAACCATTGTGAGCCTATCGCTATAAATATGGACTTTTCACGAAATCAAATATTCAAGAATAATATTTCAAAAACCAAAATCATATTTGACTTGTTAGTTATTACAGCTTTTTTGGAAATCTTAATTGCATTTAGAATTAATATAACTGTCTTCCTCACCATTTTAATATTTGATTGATTTCGTCTGGTTTAATAAATGCCATAATTTAATTCAACCATCTCTCAAAATAAAACATCTAATACTTAATTAAGTGGAATAGGAAATTCACAATAACCTAAAATGAACATTACAAGTGCTTTTGATTATATGTAATTTAAATGACAAATTACAGCATCTAATAAAGGACCTTTATCCTAATTACTACAAAGGATATGGTTGATATCAAAATTAAATGTTTCCGAAACTGTAATTCTAATTATAACCAAGAGGTTCTCGAATGATGGCCACATACAGGTCGCAAGCAACAACTAGCCGGGGCATTCACCCCGGGCGGCAGTTTCAGGGGACGCCAAAATCATATGATACTGGGATATACGGAGATCTGGTGGGCCACTTTTTTTCGTTTCCGTTTATCCGATATATTTAAGACGCAATATAGTTTTTTTTGCCTCTTTTTAGCCTTCTAACAGCTGGCGGCAGGGCGTCACTATCAAGTTTTTGCCCCGGTGCGAAAAAATCGTAGATTTGGGGCTGTCGACGCAGCCTAGGTAGGAACGACAGATCTAGTTCAGTTCTGGAAGTCATGATGATGGCAGGGAACTGATCTTTGTGGCCCGGCGGGCGTGTTTTAGCTGATATATCAAGTTAGATCTATGTTTTTAGTGTTGGGTTGGGAAACGTTCGTCATAGCCTCAGTATCTATAGACGTAGAAGATTTCAAATAACGGTCATTAGTGATACTTTTTAAGATGACTCGTGATTAGTAGAAACGTATTGACAATGTTCAACTTTTCATAACATAACGTGTTAAACGAAAGCGGCCGTGATATGCTTCGATCGGAGAAAAAGTAGGCGACGCCGTATCGATGTGGGACAGCAGTAACCGTCGCGTTGACGTCTCGATTGATTCACAGATTATATATTATGCACTGTGTATTCACAGATAATAAACGTTGATACTATAATTATAGTAAATTGATTGTAGCTTAAATTACACTGCTATTTTATATTTTATTTTAAACAAGGTCAACAGGATATGTCAAAAATTTTAGTCTCTCTAGACTATGAGGCCTAAAATAAAGACTCATCATTTCACTTCCATACTTTATGCTAATTATGTTTTGTTTATTTTACACAAACATAAAACAAATTAAGCTCGACCTTTCCGGATTTTTTTCGCTTGCTTATTCATTCTAAAATTCATTTAGTTGCAATAATATGGGGCGTTACTTCGCCGAAATCCGTTTTAACAGCAGGGGGAGTAATGGAGATTTATGATAAATTCTCTGAGGTTACAGCCATACTTAATGGTTTGTTATTTTAAACTTGTTCAAACATTCTTAATTTATTTTAAAATATTAAATATCACGTAAAAAACTATGTATTTTTTTGTTAAAGGAATAGAGTTTAAAAAAAAAGAAGAAGAAAACATAAGCAAACCACGGTATACGTAAGTGTTGATAGGAAATTCTGGGCCTGCGGCACCTCACTTATCTGACGAACCGCAGAATACTTACTTCACGCCTGTTTTCTGTAAAGTCGTGGTATATCACCGGTGGAGCCGGCCCGTTGTTGCGGGCTCTACCACTATTCATATGTGGAAAAAATGAGCATTTTGTGTCAAAACCGTGGAAAATAGAAATCCTTATTTTCTGTATTTCTTAGTCTCTTAGGCTTAGTTTTTCTTAGACTCGTTCCCTTACATTGTAACGAGTTAGTCTAGTTAATTTGTTTAGGAATAAGCTAATTATGTCAGTGATACCAGTCGCGACAAACTGGTAAGCAAATTAAAGAAATCTCCGCCGCGTTTTAATTAAAAATCCGTTTTAATGAAGTTTCTCCTTACAGTATGCAGGACTGGTGTAAGTAATTACTTCTGCAAATGCGTTAATAGTTTTATAATCAGTCTTAATGTGGAAAAATTAATGTTAAATGTTACCATTTAAGGATTTGAAAGCTTTTACATTTTATTACCTAATTAGAGTAGAAAGAATAAGCAATTTTTATGCTTTTTGCTGCACTTATTAGGTGTTTTAGGGAATGAACCTATCGCGATTATTTTTAAAGGTAAAGTCTCGAAATTCCCATTTTTCTCTTTAAATATACTACATAATATATAAATTATTAAGTCAAATAGTCATTTATATTTTTCGCGATTCAGGCGCGGCGTTTGTGCACATATGGTCGTGGAGATTTTTTTTACGAAACTGTGCAGAACAAATGTGCAAAGCCGGTATGAGCGAAAGGGCGTGTTCGGTGAAAGTTGTTTTGAACCTTATCAACTGTATGAGCTTGTTGATGATAAAGACCGATATTTATGAAGGGAATTAAGTTGTTACATTGTTTTGATTGATTTGTTATCACTTTTTAACAGTGGTAAAGCCCGCAACACCAACATCTATTGCGCGAACGGTTCGGCTCGGCCCGTGAAATATCACGACCTCACAGAAGACAGGCGTGTAGTATTTCTGCGTTTCGCCTGATGAGTGAGGTGCCCTAGTGTTCTATTCCAAATTCTAAAAGAGCTGACTCATTTGAAAACTTATCTTGAGAATCTACTAATGACAGAGGCGATCTTACTAAAACTTTTACGTATTTTAATCCTAATTTTGATAGCCGAAGGCGCAAGGTTCGAAACAAACTTAGATGAAGTCGACGATATGCCATCGTCTTTTAATAATGAGTCAAGAGACGTAGCGAATGTCCGTGAAGAATCCGATGATTACGGCTAGCACGTTTACGGCCGGTAAGAATTGGCGACATGCGTCGGCACACTCCTGACACTGCCAGTATTGGAAAGTGAGATCGATTGATTACCTTTGATTGCCAATTTGTTGGTATACGTTGAACTATCGTACGGCTGGCATTGACGTTATCTTTAATAATCTATAATCTTTATAAATATTATCATAAAATAATTACTAAAAGTTTCTAGATATTCTTTTTTATTTTCTAATACCGCTGGCAATGCCTGGTGCTTGAGTTACTTTCGAGTACCAATTATTTTACCTTTTATTTATTTTCCTGTAGTTAATCGGATGCAAAAACGTAATACATATAGAAATTGATTAAGTAGAAGAGTGAAGCAAGATCTTTGCAAGTAAATCACCGACTTAATTCCTACTTAAATGCAAACCAAGGCATGTAGTCAATGTTTGTTTATGAAGACAGTATTAGGTTAAAGTCTTCCACACGACTCTGTTTGCCAGATGAAATTTATATGTGGAATTATTGTTTTGTTACAAGTTCGTAACGCTTTTACTGTTAAAAAGTTATCAAATCTCTTGTAGAATCAAGCTTCTTACATATAAATTGCGAAAAGGTTTTTATAGACGACATAATTAAGGAAGTTTTGTGTCGTTCTGCGAAAGACCGTTATTCTAGCAGAATTTAATAGGTGTGATTTAGATTTAACCGTATTACATTAATTTATATAATTATTCTTTACGGACGTTAAGTGGTATATTACGTAGTCGAACGACATTTTTCGTATGCGACATTGTATATGAAAACAATTTACGTAATGCGGTATTTAAAGAAGCTTGTCCGAATGGCTCCTTAATTATATAATTTGGTGTAATCACATTTGAAAACTGCTTTACCATAATTATGTTGTGAAATGTTTACGTAAGCAGCACCATTAAAATGTGCAACGAGTGGTTCTGCTTATTAAAGAAAATAAGCTCGTGTTTTAAACGATATTAGGGTAGATACTTTTTAGAGTTCCGTACCCAAAGGGTAATGGGAACCCTATTACTAATCGTCCGCTGTCTGTCTGTCTGTCCGTCTATCACCAGGTTGAATCTCATGAACCGTGATAATTTAGACAGTTGAAATTTTCACAGATGATGTATTTCTATTGCCGCTATAACAAAAAATACTAAAACAGAATAAAATAAATATTTAAGGGGGTTCTATACAACAAACGTAATTTTTTTGCTCGATATTGATAACGGCAACAGGTAGACTCGTGATATATTCACAGAATATTGAGTTATATTATTCACTAATTTTTTTTATTAAAATTAAGTTAATATTTAAGGTACAATAGAAATGCTGTTTTTGCCGTTTTTATAGATAATGGTAGGGAACCCTTCGTGCGCGAGTCCGACTCGCACTTGGCAGGTTTTTAAACATTAAAAAAGCAAACTACCTAGCTCAATACCTTTAATATTAAGTGCGTACACAACATCAAAGAAGCTCTAGATATATTGCATTGCATACATTTTTTTTTGAAGAACATAAAGTCAACTCGGATTGCAAACCTATCTTATACAGAGATATAAATCTCTAATAATCTTCCTAAGTTTATAAAGTCTATGACTCTAGTAGAAGGCAATCATATAAATTTTCATGGAGCTTTATATGTTTATCTTTAGAATTCTTTAATTAACGGATAGGTGAAGCTGAAGTCTAAGGAAAAATACCGTTCAATTCCATACATTTTTTTTAAGAATCGAATCGATAGGTTTGTAAAAGGCCTAGCAGATTTCCGTTAAACCAATACTAGGGCATGAAATTTCGATCGATTGGTTTTTTCATGTACTCTGAAATTTGCCTTTTTGTGTCCCTTTAGATATTTGACGTTTGTAAAGAGAGTTAACGGGTTATTTTTTCACAGTCGGATGTAATTCAGATGGTCGTTTGTTTATTTTTAATGTTTTTAATACATTCTGTTTTTTTCCCTTTGCTATTCGACTAGAATGGATGGAGAATAAAAGAGTGTTCAACAACCAACTTGCATAGATGTTCCATTCCGAAGATGGTTATATAACACAAAGTAATACATATCCTAATTAATATTATTAATGCGTCAATTTGTTGGTTTGTTTGTGACCCTTTCACGCGTAAACTGCTCAACCGATGATCATGAAATTTTGCGCATATATTGTCAGGGATACAGAAATACAGGGATACAGTCTTTTTATCCCAGAAAAACCCCGAGGGATAGGAAAATAAAACCCGATATAGGTTACCATGGCAATGCATGACACTACAATAACATCTTTTTGACATTTCACTGTAATTTAAAGTTATTACACGTGAAATCAAGTTACAAAAATTTCCAGCGAGTTAGATAAGAAACGAACAGGTGCGAAGCAGCGGGCAACAACTAGTGTGACTATTGAATCTTGATGAATGTTGAACTGCCTTTGCTAGCTCTGTCTATCTCAATTGCCTTAAAAGACCCAAGAGCATGAATTGATTGTTATATTGTATTGTTTCAGGTGAGGAAACCATTAGTAAAAATGTCTTGCGTTAACGATGAGCATATAACTTGAGGTAAGTTACTTATTTATACTATTTCCTTAGCAATATACGATATATATACGAGATTTCCAGATTATCTCCTCACTATATCTCAGGAACCATATGGCCTAGAGACTTGAAATTTGGAAGGTATATTCCGAGTAGAGGTCAGCTAAGAACGGTTATTACAAAATTCCACCCGCAAGGGGGGTTGCAGGGGCATTAATTTAGTTCCTCTGGTGTTGCAGGTGTCCATGGGCGTCGTTGAGCACCTCGGTGTTCCCGCTGCTCGTATGCCCACTTCTTTTATAAAAAAAAAAAATTATAAGGCGTAACGAAGTTTGCCGAGCCAGCTAGTCTTACAGGCTTGTCTTTTCGGCGTGAGTCTCTATCCTAATATGTTCACATGGCAACATAAATTCTTATTTAAACAATCCTTCGTGTGTTACACGCGGAGTCTGGCATCTATAATTACATTTTGGGATTCCCGTCGTGTTTTGTCCGTCAATGTCATCCCTAGCTATAAATAACGTTCAACCTTATTGCAATTGCTTTAGGTAAAAATTTGATTGTATTTTATACATTGGTCTAGCGTGTGATGGTGCATGCGTTTTAATTTACAAATATAACGAGATGCGTTTTTAGTTTTTAATAATCTGTTACTGCAGATGGAGTGTTGCTAGTAATTTAACGTTGTAATATGAAATACCAGCACCGAAGTAATAGCAAATGATATAATTTGTTTCTGGAAAAACGAAAATGAATAACGTTTACGATGTTTTAACTATCTTAACGAGGAATATTTTGAAAATTTATGAAATTCATGAATAAAATAAGCTAAGTGCAAAACATTTTGAATAAAGTCTTACAGAAAGTAATAGAAAAGTATTTAATGTACCGGTCATTCAATTTCTTTTATATGGTTTTAGTGGTTAGAAGACTTAAACACACGTAGTTTGATATGATAAGAATTGTTAAATCACAGGACACATACTCGTGGCTTGTGCAGCGATGCTGACTGTACCTTAACACAGAAATATATGACCTTTGTTAACCTTGAGTGTTTGTTTAATCCCCCACGTGTCAAGGTCTATCCGATTTCGTTCAGTTCCACGCGTGTTTCGTTTAGTTACGGGCAATGAAATTATTTTTTAAAGTACAGTCGACGGCGCGTTGCGAGGGCGTTGGTTACCTCAATTGTCTATGCCAATTCTACTATAACACGACCTCAGTTTTTATAACCGTACTTAATTAAGGCGTAGGCCATTGTAACGTTTATTATCTAATTAAGTTTTCGTTTCTACTTTTTCGAGTTTTTTTAACGTTTGTTCGTACTTACTTCGTGATTGTAACGTTTCGAAATTGTTACGTGCGATCAGAATAAGACGTATGAATTTTTGATGTATTACTTAATGTATTTCCGTAAATTATTTTACACATAACACGGTAGACAGCGGCCGGGGACTAAGTGGCTTGACCACCGTTATACAAAAACCCGACACAATCTTCTTCAGATTTCTGTGCCGGACGTTTGCTACGAAAGAGAGGGGAATACTAAAAAGTGGAGGCGGTAGGGAAAAGTTATTATTAAAAGTGGTATAATTGTCTTTATTACTCCACGAGTTAAGAGCTTGGCGGCCTTCCTATTCAGTAATAATAAAGTAACTGCCCGAGCTGAGCCTAGTTACTCTTGAAGAGGCTAGGCGCTGCTGCTCTGTCTCCTGAGGTCCGTATCTCTAAATGCCTTCTCCTGGCAAAGTGACACACAGACAGGTTAATTTGAATAAGTGTTTGGTTTACTACACCAAACGTAATTTATGTTTATTATGATTCTGTTGTCTGTGAGACGTCGTGGGTTGAACAAAACGTAACCGGATCAACAAAGTCACCCGGCAAGTGGCAACCCACGCCGAGCTGACTCGTGGCCCACAGATGCGGGTCAAGAACATCTTCGGTCTATTTCTCATTGGATTATTACCATAGTAATTGTATTGTTGTAGTAAAGATTGTGTTTTAGTTTTGTTTTGATAATTGCTTCCTAGCTCTTTGTTATCTAATCCAAATTAATATAATAAATGCGAATGTGAGTTTGTTTGTTTGTTTGGAACGCTTTAACTCCTTAACTACTCGACTGATCATCATAAAATTTAGCATGCACATTGTCAGGGGTATAGAAAATTACATGGGGTACCTTTTATTTATATAGAAAATAAACTTTCATTTACAATATTGGCCTTGGCCAATCCGGCCTTGTTTTTTATTTTGTCGTCTTGTTTTGGAATAGATATTTATTAATTGGATAATATCATAATACCTGGATGATCGACATTTGATCGTTATTTTTATTACCGTTTTTTACACAGATAAAATGACATTTTTTTAAATTTCAAATGAATTCATTCATTTCAAAATGAATCTTTGTACAATCGATTTAACGCCCCCGAAACCCTCTGCATACTTATACTATACTTTCTTCATGAAAATCGTTGGAGCCGTTTCCGAGATTTAGATTATATACATACAAGAAATGCTCGTCTAAAAGTATTATATTTCAAAAATGCTATTTGTTCTATCTGAACCATACATTTACAATTTTATAATACTAACAATAATAAAACAACTTGGGGCATAAATAAAATTATTTTTTTACGAACTATTGTGCTAGTTTTCTCTATAAACTTTCAATCTATCTAGGCATCATCCTAGACATCTTACACTCCAATAGTGGACAGAGACAAAATTCTTCAAAAGTCAACTACGTTCTATAATACGTCCCTAACCAGGTTGAAAGAAGATCTATTTTAAAGCAGGAACACAACCGGTTCAAAGAGCACGAGGACGATCAGAGGTGACAATATAAATAACAAGTATTAAATAAAATCAACAGGTTTCTATAAGCTACGGTCAACAAATGCCTCATAGTATGACTTGGCGTACCTTACTGACCTCTCTCCCACGGATTTGCAATTCTTACACCCAGCGTATAATCAAATTTGCATTAAATGAGCCGTTGCGATTACAATGCTGCTTGCACTGAATGAAACAAGAGTCTTAATATGTATGTAGGAGGTACGTTTAAATTTAATTATTTTCTACTTCGTTATATTATCACCTTACATCGTCGTTCATCTTCCGTCATAGAGTATCTCTAATTTTTTTTTAAAAAACGAATGTCAAAGAATAATAATCCTACAACTATAGTGAAGTACAAATGCAATGGTTGAAGACACTATATATTAAAATTAATGTTATACCGAGAGAAAAGAGTGACTCCTATTCATACCGTGGGATAGTTTCTGAATTGATTTCCTGATGGATTGAACAGAGTTTGGCAAATTGGTGTCCAGTAGCTCCCTTCCCTAATGAAGACTTTGTTAGTCATTTCTTTCTGTCATTTAAAGCAAAATTAGTTTGTCACATCTTTCAACAGACTTGTCTATAAAATGTTTACACATCAGCATGCCAAAAGAACAATAATTTATTGCCCGCAATATGGATGACGGCGCTTCGCTATCGGATGGCCTCTGATATTTTATGATGAACATATACGGCAACTAGGATGTAGTTTCTCTTCTATAGAGAGTGGTGGGCGGTGACTTCGTATTTCGATCGCCTGTTATAGGCATCTAGCTTAATTACTAACTTAGAGCAACTTCCCAACGTTTATTGTAGAACAAAGCTGTAAAAACGAGCTGTTGAGGGCAACTTAATACTAGGAACACACTTAAATAGGACACTGCTGTTATTGAAGTGAAAACCATTTTTTGTACGCGTTAGACCATATTTGACAGGGTAATCTTATAGGTTCGTGTAAACAATATGCTCATCATACATCAGCAACATGCTTTTTGAATTTGGAACAGTTTCGACGAACTTTCTTGTATTCAATTTGAATTTAATTGGTATATTAAGGTTTATTTTTGTTGATTATTTGTGTATTTTGTCGGCAGCCTGTATGACTGACTGTGTTTTTTTTATTTCATAGTAAGTAATCAAGAGCAATCAACCGATCTTTGGCGATTGAGGTAGGCGGACTTCCACCAGTGGACGTATGTTGCCCAAAGTTAGTGCAACTGGTATACGTACCAATATGTTTGTGCGTTCAATAGACTGATAAACAATTAAGTAGTTATTTTCTCTTTAAAAAGTGTGATAAATAAAATTACTGACTTCGATAGCTCTATAATTCGTACAATACAATGTTTCGACTCGAGTTTAATTTGACGTCCACATAAACTTGACCCCTAGAATAGTCAATGGCGAATTACGCTGGGATTCAAACTAATTTAGCTTTTACGATTTAATACTGTTATGCCCAGACCTAGGCATCCCACTTCTGATTATTAATTGTAAATATTAGCTAACACATCATTTAGGGCCTGATCAAATAACAAATTACGGTATACATTTTTTATTATCCCTTAATCTTATTCTAAAACAAATGAGGGAGTCACGTCGTTTAGATACAAGTTAAGCGAAATTGGTAATTTGAATGCGTGTCGCTTGATAAGATCGTGGCCGGTCGTTTGTGGGTCGTTGATGCTATGCTGATAACCCTTTTGGGCAACTCAGTGCCCTGCCTCGGTACATTTTCCGCCTGTAACTAGTATTTGTGTCTATTTAAATAGAAATAAAGTACACTTTATTGTACAGCATGTGTTGAAGGTGAATAATAAATTAAGTAAATAAGTAGCTCTTAAATTTTTTAACTATGCCTGGGTAGAAGAAGCCCACTCTAAGTACCATTTGGGACTTACATATGCTTAGCTTTATTACTGAGCAGGTCATATTTTTAGCTTGCTTTATTGCGATAATATACGACGTTTATCTTTTTTGTCTACAGTCTGTACTAAATTATGCTTATTCAGAGCCACCCGTCTAGTTAGGTTATATAGTAGTCACTACATTATTATTTTTGCTCCGTAATTTATTTAAATAGAACAAATGGCGAGGTTCTGCGCAAATTCTACTTCATCTTATACCAAGTTTCGTTTACTACGTAGTATTAAACGTACGAAGCTGTTTGAAGTCGGCATCGCTCTTGAATTATTTGCGGTATGTTATCGCTAATATCATAAGAACTTTGTTCGTTTATAACCTTCAATATTACACAGTTAGGGTTTCGCACCCAAAGGGTAAAACGGGAACCTATTACTAAGACTCGGCTGTCCGTCCGTCTATCACCAGGCTGTATCTCCTGAACCGTGATACTTAAACAGTTAAAATACTAAAAAAACAATACAAACGTGATTTTTTATAGATAATGGCATGGAACCCTTCGTGCGCAAGTCCGACTCGCACTTGGTCAGTTTTTCTGTAACTATTAAAGCAATCACGTTCTACGATTCCTTCAACTCCAAGTACAAAATTTTCCATAGGATAATTTTACAACTAAATTGTATTTGTGTAAGGAAGAAAGACTGACCTAAACAATTTGATATTTTACGATATTAAATTCCTTCACAGTCTTACCAACCCACATAAGCCATTGTAATTTAAATATTCTATCGATACCATCACCCACCTGTATATGGTCACCTAACAACACACCAGGACGGTAAAGGTCGTAATTAATGAATGGAGTGTTTATGTAATGCATGTGGGGCAGGTCGCTTTCCTTTGTGTTTGGCGTCCTCGGACGTGACCAGGCGACACTTTCCAAAACTATTGTTATGACAATGATATTTATATGAGGTTGGTTTCTTTGTTGACTAAAGAACAATGTTTGGGTCAAATATAATTTTGGTATTGGAGTAGTTATTTCACATAGAACTTTTATGAGGTACTAGCAACTCGCTAGAAATTCAATCCAACACCAAATCAATGTGAAATCTGTACGCTGTATGTTACATCGCAGTAGGTCCAGGTCTTCACCAATTGCTGCCTTCGATAGATCCTAGGAATTTTTTGGCAGTAGCAAATTAAGCGTTGGAAATGGTCATGGATTGGCCACACCCTCCGTCGTGATCCCGGTCACATTCCCAGGCAAGCTTTGGAGTGGATCTAACGAGGGACAAGAAAACGTGGCGGCGATCAGTGGCGGTGGATATAAATGTATCTTCGTGGACATGGACCGAAATTAAAAGCGTAGCCCAGGACAGAACTAGATGGCGGCGCACTGTAGACGCCCTCTGGCTCACATTGGGGAATTAGGACTATAAATAATTAAGAAGACTAGCAACTTTCCCCAGCTTCGTCCGCGATAGACAAATAAAAAATACATTCTATGTTACTCGGCAATAGTAAAGCTTTCTATGAAAAGAAAAAAGCTTTCTGTGAAACAATTTTTGAATTCGGTCCAGTAGTTTTTGTGTGTATTTGTTACAAACAAACAAATCTTTCCTCTTTATAATATATGAAATCGTTATGAATAAGTTCTTTCAGGGGATCAATAATAAACATGAGTTACTTTAGTTGACTAAAATTGATAAAGTAAGGAGTCGCTTTTGTAAGCTGTCACTATTAAAAACACTACATTTTCTTTGAGCATATTATCGACAATTCTCATCTTAACGCATTCATATATCATACTATATCCTGGATTTTAGTTTTAGTGCCCCAGGTCAAAATTATGTGCGATATTGAAACATAGCTTGTTAAATTAATAAACTTTATTGAGTCAGGTCTTTAAAATCATGAATAATTAAAATAATTCAGGCGTCTGACATCCATTATACGTTGTTACAAAAGTTAGAAATCATAGACGTTTTAATAGTATCAATAGACAATTCGCTATTGCATAACGTAGAAAACTTTGCAAATATTTCACGTAACAAACTTGGCCAGAAATTATTAAACACGTTAAAGAAACACATTCTTTGAGAGATTACAAATATTTAATCATTCGTAAGAGCTCAAGCAAGTTTTACGATTAGCAACCATTAACTGATCCATAAATCAAAATCATCTAGCTTTTTATCAAGCATTTAAATTGAGATTTCAAACACTTAAGATGTCGTAATATTAAATGTTTTGTTTACCTTGATCTGATGATCTATGATCACCAGGCAACTTTTTTTAAAGAGGAAACTTCTTTAGCCGCGTTACACGATATTTGGCAAGGGGAAAATCTACGTTCACTTGAAAAACATACATCAGTAACATGCTTATTTGAATTTGGAACAGTTTCGATGAACTTTTCTTTTATTCAATTTTGAATCTTATTGTTAAGGCGCAAGGGCTTATTTTTGTCGATTATCTATTTATTTTTGAACTCTTCGCCTTCCCACCTGTTTTTAGTTTTGACTTCCGTCCTTATTTATTTTGACTGCCTGTATTTAATTTATTTATAAGGTGGCAAACGAGCAAGTGGTCCTCAGAACTTCCAGCAACCGCTATACGCATCTGCAATCAGGTAATGACTTGCAGATGCGTTGCCTACCTTTAATAGACAGAGAAGCTTATACAGGGAGGAGGACAAACACAACAAAATGATATTTCCTTTTCCTATTTATCTCCTCCCCTTCACATTCTTTCCCTATTAGACATTAATGGGAAGGGAACTCATACATATGAATCCATTCTCAGATTTGTGTCTAATTTTTTTAAGCTGTAGTTCTGAAACGCTTCTTGCATCAAAAGTTATAAGTAAAGTTAGTTTCTTACTAGAAATCTATAATTAGTAACTTCTATGGCGAGTTGTTGTACAACTTTCATATGCAGTAGATATTAATTTTTTGTGTTAAGGTCATTCGGTGAAGCCATTGCTTGCACTTAACTAATACCGGTATGTAAATCGTTTCAACTAATTGTTTAAATAAGATGATCGATCGTTGCCCGCTGCTGTTGCAATTTGTAACTAATGACAGCGAACAATTAAGTTTCTTTAATTTATAAGGCTGGTTTAACGATACCAAAGAAGTTACCGTGGTTTAGAAAATGAGCGCGCTCTTTTGTTCTAAGCCCTAAGTCGTATTATTCGAAGTATTCTGCGTTTCGTCATATGAGTGAGGTACCGGAGGCCCAGATTTAATCCTTTTCGCCTTCCCATCCTTTCTTTAATAGAACAGGATGGGACGGGAAAGAGGATTTGATGGGATGGCTCTGCATTAAAGGTAGACAACGCATCTGCAACGCATTAGCTTGTTGCAGATTCCTATGGGTAGCTGTTACTTAATACCAGGTGACCCGCTTGGTCGTTGCTTACCTTTAATAGACTAAAATATGTTTCTTTTCCTTTTTATCTCATGCCCAGCCAAAACCTTCTTCTACTCTTCATCCTTTCCTTATTAGAAATGTACAAGAATGGGGATAGAAGTAGAATTAGACCTCCAGCACCTAACTCATCGGACGAAACGCAGAATATTTCGACTTCACGCCTGTTTCTGTGAGGTTGTGGTATTTTACCCAGACGTGCAACAGATGTTGTTGCGAACTCTACCACTGTTATAAAAATCTGTATTTAATTTATTAGTCTCCATGGTAAGGTTTAAAAGTATTTAATTTCATCGTTTAGTTCAACCCAATTACAGTAGGTCAGTGCAGACCCTGTACCAATGTACCTTTCAGTCAATTGATAATGGTACAAAACGGTAACAATATACATCTGTTTTAATGGCACAAAATGGTATGAATACAGGTATGTGCGAGTAATGTAAAAATGAGCACAGTCGAATTAATTGTCGACCGCTGACCAAACTGAGAATTATATTTCTGATAATATAGTATTTTTTAAATTCCTTTAAAGTAATTGTAGTGTAATGAAAGATATTAATTTTTTATGTGTTTTTTTTTCTATTGTATATAAGGATTAACAACGAAAAAATTCAAGATTTCTGCGAAGATGTACGGTTTAAAAAATTTGGTTATCGTGAGCTGCGAACGCGCGTTAGATAAAACTTGACAGGAATTTATATAATTTGTCTTTCAAGTAGAAGTACAAGTTTTTTTACCGACTTCAAAAAGGAGGAGGTTATCAATTCGATAGGTTTTTTTATGTATTTAAATTATCGATTATATATCTACAAAGATAAAAATAATGACAACAAAATGACGATAAATGTAAAATCAAAAAGTATATGTGAACTACCTCCATTTGTCGTCGAATGTAATTATTGTAGTAATGGGTTATAATTGAGGTTGTAAATAAATTTTTATTATTCGTAAGTTTGTAAACTGACTACTTTTTTTTAGTGGTTTATGAGTATAGAAGAAGATGTCTTTGTTAAAACTTTTGTCTCTGTGTCACTACAACTAATTTGGGTCTCTATAGACACTATTGAGATTTGAGATCTAGGATAGCATTGTATTACTATGGATAGGCCTCTCAACAACCCACAAAGGATGTCTATATTGTCTCGTTGCTGAACATAGTCTTTAGTTACTGTAAGCCTTTAGTATGAATGCCGCGCACAAATCTTTGGGTCATCCATGTGATTTGCTGGTATGGCGACATGCTAATATTCTGTCTGTCTGTGGTAGCAATGGGCGGCCTCTCGGACTCATAGAAAGTCAATCAGTCAACTAATGAATTAACCATTACATATTAACTATGTGCATTGTGTTTAGCTTTCAGAAAGCGTTCGTTTGAATGTGTTCGTGGAATTAAGGTGTAGTTTTGTTTTACTAATTCAGAATGAGGAGTATAATTTATTATATAGTAGCTATTGCCCACGGCTTCACTCGCATTCGTGGTGAAAAATCGAATCACAGATCGCTGGAAAATTTAGTAACTTCGTTTCGCGTATTATAGAAAAATGTTGTCGAAGCATAATGTTTAATAGCATAGGAACCGTAAACATTACCACGACAACCGATTTCGTAAAGAAGGTTTTTTGTAAAGAAACTTTTTGAACCCAATTTTTACTTTGGCGTACGATTGTTAAAGAATATGATTTCACTCAAATCTTATCCTGTCGATTACACCCACAGCAAAAAAACTGGCCAAGTGCGAGTTGGACTCGCGCACGGAGGGTTCCGTACCATTATCTATAAAACAGCAAAAAAAATCATGGGAGCCCCCTTAAGTATTTATTTTATTCTGTTTGTTTAATAGCGGCAACATAAATACATCATCTGTGAAAATTGCAACTGTCTATCTAACACGGTTCATAACAACAACAGACAGACGGACAACTGAGTCTTAGTAGTATTATAGTATATATAGTATAGTATAGTCCCGTTATACCCTTTTGGTACGGACCCCTAAAAAATGAGACGAATAGGTTCGCCGATTTTAAGTTATGCGTTGACATACATGCGGCGGCTACTGACATGATAGTCGGTTACGCATACATTCATATTATCATTAGTTATATGTCACTAATTTACGGTCTTTGAATATTATTCTTAAATCTTTGGTCGTTGGTGACGTGTGCTTTGTGATAAAAGCATTAAACATAATTGTTTCATTCAGTGCAGGCAGTATTGTAATCGCAATGGTCCATTAAATGCAAATTGGATTACACGCTGAATGTTGGAATTGCGAATTCGTGAGAGCTAGAGGTCAGTGATGTCGTGTTATCTTATTTTAGCAGGCTTTTGAATGTCCAAGCTTTAAAGACTTAAGGATAAGACAAAAGCGTCATTTGATTTCAAGCAATATCTTAATTATTTTGATTGCGGCATCACAACAATGTTTAATCAAATATGTAAATAACAAAAATGATTACGTCAATGGAATTGGAAGAAATTACGGTGTTCCGATTCCAATTTATATTATGAATGCGAATGTGAGTTGGTTTGTTTGTTACGCTTTAAGTGCTTAACGACTGAACCGTCAGGGGTACAAAAAATAACCTCCAAAAAAAAATAGGAAATAAATCATCACATAGGTGACCATGGTAATGCCACATGAGATGAGAACAACATATTTTTGATATTTTGTTATTTTCATGACATACGTTACCATGACAACCGTTTTTGATTGACTTTTTGACGTTTATCTATAACTTCAAGGTATTAAAAGCAAAATCAAAAATTTCCAGCCAGGAAGATAAGAAAAGAACGCGTGCAAAGCCACGGGCAAAGCTAGTCTAATCATATGTGTCAGTCGGTTACGTGTGCAACTAACGCCTTTCTTTAGTAACAATATTAAAATAAATGGTAATATTTCTCGTTAGTACATTAAAAGTCCAGACGTCAAGAGAATAGTTCTAAGAAAGTCAAGGGTTCCGAGCGGACTCGGCTGCAGGCGGAATGATAATAGGGTCGAAAGCACATCGGAAGTGTCTGACAACGCTGCTATGTACATACGTCAATTCAAATAAACCATAGATCATAAATACACCATTAATTTCACACCTCAAAGTATATGTTTACCATTAACAATTTAAATAGACATAACAGCTGTTGAAGCATTTTAATAAAAGAAAAGAAAAAAGAAAATTGTTTACTTAACTCCGTTTGATAAATGATTTCCAAATCGTATTTACGAACTTTCCATCCATTATGGAATAGCGCAAGAACAAAGAACGTAGAAACTGACAAAATGTTAAATCACAGTGTGGCTTTTCAATTTTATTGCTATACAATACCTGTTTTTAGTTTAGAATGATATAATAAAAAAAGAAACAGTCATAAGGACTGCCGACAAAAGTGAAAACACAAAACTGATGGAAAGGCACGACAATATGTAGTTAAGAATAATTCAAAATTACAAGAAAAAAAAAATGAAAAAAAAATCGTCGAAACTATTCCCAATTCAAATAAGCCTGTTGCTGATGCGTGGTGCTGACGCATGTTGAATGTTGTTCACGCGAATCTATAATATTTCTTCCCCTACCAAATACGTCTAACGTCGTCTAACGTGGGGCCAAAGAAGCTTTTACTTCAAAAACCAAGCCGTACTTGTTGATGCACAAGACACCGGTGGGCGGTCCCAATCCATTAGAATCCCAGTATCAATTAAGGCGTAAGGAAAATCAGCGCCGTCAATACATGCGGTGTTATTAAGTTGTGGGAAAATTCTACTGAACAAAGATCGATTGTGATGTAAGTAACGAATTTCCCTTATTTACTA
>JWHW01010650.1:146821-158634 GCA_000931545.1 Papilio glaucus
CTTTAAGTCCTTAACGACTGAACCGATCGTAATGAAATTTTGTACACAAATTGTCAGGGGTACAGAAAATAACCTCCAAAAAAAATAAATAGGAAAATAAATCATCACATAGGTGGCCATGGTAATGCCACATGAGATGAGAACAACATATTTTTGGTATTCTGTTATTTTCATGACATACGTTACCATGACAACCGTTTTTTATTGACTTTTTGACGTTTATCTATAACTTCAAGGTATTAAACGCGAAATCAAAAATTTCCAGCCAGGAAGATAAGAAAAGAACGCTTGCAAAGCCACGGGCAAAGCTAGTCTAATCATATTTGTCAGTCGGTTACGTGTGCAACTAACGCCTTTTTTTAGTAACAATATTAAAATAAATGGTAATATTTCTCGTTAGTACATTAAAAGTCCGGACGTCAAGAGAATAGTTCTAAGAACGTCAAGGGTTCCGAGCAGACTCGGCTGCAGGCGGAATGATAATAGGGTCGAAAGCACACCGGAAGTGTCTGACAACGCTGCTATGTACATACGTCAATTCAAATAAACCATAGATCATAAATACACCATTAATTTCACACCTCAAATGCCATTAACAATTTAAATAGACATAACAGCTGTTGAAGCTATTTAATAAAAGAAAAGAAAATTGTTTACTTAACTCCGTTTGGTAGATGATTTCCAAATCGTATTTACGAACTTTCCATCCATTATAGAATAGCGCAAGAACCAAAAACGTAGAAACTGACAAAATGTTAAATCACAATGTAGTTTTCAATTTTATTGCTATACAATACCTGTTTTTAGTTTAGAATGATATAATAAAAAAAAGAAACAGTCATAAGGACTGCCAACAAAAGTGAAAACACAAAACATATGGAAAAGCACGACAATATGCAGATAAATTAAAAGAAAAAAAAATTAAAAAAAAATCGTCGAAACTATTCCAAATTCAAATAAGCCTGTTGCTAATGCGTGCATGTTGTTCATGCGAATCCATAAGATTTCTTCCCTTACCAAATACGTCTAACGTCGTCTAACGTGGGGCTAAAAAAGCTTTCACTTCAAAAACCAAGCCGTATTTGTTGATGCATGTATGTATGTACAAGACACCGGTGGGGACAAGACACCATACCAAATAGATATACATAATCTATGTTTTCCTACATTACATGATAGGCACATCGAAGTGAATATACTTTTTCACTTTACAACAAGCTTTTATGTGTGACAAGGGTTTAGGTTTGAGTGTGTGAATTAAGACGAATAAAACGACGGTCCCTACGTACACTATCGAAACTGAAAACGGCTACTTTATTTTGTCCACATTATATATAATGTGGACAATATAAAGTAGCCGTTTTCAGTTTCGGTAGTGAATAGAGGAAATGTTTGCTATTTATATAGATTATTATAGGGTAGGAGCAAAAAGTTTTTATAGGGTCCCAATCCATTAGCATCCCAGTATCAATTAACGCGTAAGAAAAATCAGCGCCGTCAATACATATGCGGTGTTATTAAGTTGTGGGAAAGTTGTACTGAACAAAGATCGATTGTGATGTAAGTAATGAATTTCCCTTATTTACTATTTATCAATTTTAGTAGAAAACAAATAAACAAAGAAGATGCGGATGTAACTTAGTAAAAAAAGCTCCTAAAAGCTGCATTGCGCCAACAAAACACAGTTGTTCATTAAAGTATGTGACTCTATATAAAGTTTGTAGATAACAAGACGTACCCATGATGATTTATGAAAGCAATGAATTTCTTATATTTGCCTTAACCGATTGAGTAACATTCATAACCATGTTATAAAAAGCTTTTTCTTAATACGTTATAAGGCATCCATATTTAACAAGTTTCGTTTTAATTCTCTAACTCCGTTTTGATGTTATTTCGTGAAAAAGAACGGAAGTGTGTAACGGGAAGTCGGCGAAGCGCGCGTAATTTGATTTGACCAATGAGCGCACGCGGTAGAACGATGACGTCACGAAGACGACGACTTGTTGCTCATTGCCATGGTCAGATGACAGATGTTACACATCATGTGCGACTACTATAAGCGTCGTACTTTTTTGTAAAGACGTTTGATTAATTCTTATGATTTTTTTATCACATTACGTTGTGATTTATTGTCTTAGGAATGTTAAATTTAAATTTAGACCTATTTCGCTGTTATGCAATGTTTCGTACCTTTCATAGTTGTTTAAAAGAACTTGATACCAATAAGATTAAATCAATAACGGTGTATACCAAAAAATAGTACTGCAAAAGGTATATTTATCGAAAACAATTTTACTTTCTATGTAATCTCTACTGATATTAACTATAAATAAAAGCGAAGAAGTTTGCGGTGAAGACAATTTGGAAGCGATTGCAAAAATTGACATAGATTCGTTATTCACTGGACCGAGGAAGATTTTTCCTTTTATGCAAACATCAAATTTCACTGTCGTGTGTAACATATGTCAGTCAGTATGTATATTTTTATGTTGCACAATATTGCATGGTCGTATGATCTATATAGGTATACTTTCGGTTTATGCATTACGAATTGAATTTAAAATATAAACCGGAAGAAGATATTAAATACATTTTCTATCAGATACTATGTGAAATATTCACGCGTATCTTGAAACGATGCGGTATGCTCTACTTGTTACTTACTCTACGCAGTCACCGTTGCCTTTGGTCGCTCGATGTGATTGCTCTCTTGCATAACACCGCTCCAGTCACGTGAATCGATAATACAATCGATATCGATACTATCTAAACTATCGGTTGTCGATAATTATTCGATTGTTTGGGCAATTAGGACTTGTTATCTTTATATATATATATTTCTTGTGTGCGTGTGTTTGTCACTGAACTCCTCCTAGACGGCTGGACCGATTTTGATGAATTTTTTTGTGTGAGTTCAAGGGGAAACGAGGATGGTTCCGATTCACAATATATTGCATTCCTTCCGCGCGAAGCCGCGGGCAACTGCTAGTATTTTATATAACATGAATATGTTGAGGTTTACTAAACTTAAGTGTCTGTGTAAAAACTTAGTCCTACAAAAAAGCCCGCGACAGCATATATTTATCTTTTATGTGTAAGGCACTATCGGCAAAATATTGAACCATATATTAATTATAGGGCGGAGCGAAGTTTGCCGGGCCAGCTAGTATTGCATAAAATGTTTGTTTAATATTTAGTTTATCAAATAAAATGGTACGTTATATGGAGTTCTTCATTTTAACTTCACAAAAAAATGCGTCACGCCCGTAACCAAGGGGGGTAGGCAGATATTACGGATTTCCATTTGGCGTTATCTGTTCACACCTCTCTTTTCTACATCCATACATCATAATTTAAATTATATTCATAAATACACTAGACATAAACAAACAAATGTAAGTTAAAGTTGTCAATATAAACAATATCCTAACTAACCAACCTTTTATCTCAAAAATTAAACTGTTCCCGAGGTACATAAAACCTTCACTTACAATATCGGTAGCCATGGTAATGATTCAAGTTATTATACTCAGAATCGTCTTACAAAAATTTCCCGCATGCAAAATGAGAAACAAATGCGTGCGAAGCCGCGGGCAACAGTTGGTATTGCATGACAGTTTACCAGCAAGTGGTAACAGACTGACATAAAAGCCTCCATTCTATATTTCCTGTCGGTCCGTTACGTTGACACTCGCTTGGCCAAGCAATTAGGAGCTGCGAGTTTGTTGACAATGCAGGGCAGGCCTATTTGCACTTCCCACGTTCAATCCCTCTCACTGCGTATGTCTTCCGAACAACTGTCTCAACTTGGACATTTTTAAAATACACGTAAGTGGAAAAAGTAATGGGTTTTTTGTGTTTTTTAAGTGGAAGAACATGTACCATTCGATGTAACTTTAAAGAAGGAGAGCAAGTAGTAGATAGGAGTAAAGAATGATGGATGGAGTCTCCGGTGTCTTCTTACTCATCTAATGAAATACAGTGGCATAAGTATCTCTATTTTATGCTAGTATTGTAATAGGTCGTGATACTTTACTGCACTGGCCAATTTAATAGCTTCTGTCAACATTATACGACAGCAAAACGGTTTGATGGATACTTCAAATATAAGAATAGTATAAATTTCCAGAAGCTGTAAATTAGCAAGTCATTTGACAACTAATGAGAAGAATGTTTCGCCGAATACAGGTCATGGGGAAACGAAAGAAAAAGTTGCGAATCAACGTAACGTGATTGTGTATTAAAAAGGTGTCCATACACTCGGACAAGTGGATCGGTAAACTTTAACAATTACGTGTAACGACCGCGCGGCCTACAAACTGAACGATTGTTTTGTTTCTCGACATTTTATTGTGCTGATACACACTGTCTGTTTACGATCATCTTTTCAGCTCATTGTTACAAAACGTGACATCATTTGTTTGTTTCATTGCACGGATTCAGCGCTGAAATGCTACTCAAATAGGATCAAAGTCAGAGATAAAGATCAAACAGGTGATAAAATAAAATTAATATAAGAAAAAAATGTATAATGTATGTAATATAATGTTTTAGATTGTCATTAGTTGACCGAAGTTGCCGAAAATTTGTAAATATGTTAGTAAAAACGATTACGATTTTGCTAAAGTAATCAGTTAAATGGGTAGGAAAAAGTCAGAACTTATCGCCAATGGGGTTTTTGAACGGCGGTCACGTACATGTCGACACAGCGTAGGTAGGCCAAGATGGACCGACGATCTGCTCAAAGCTGTGGGAGACCACTGAATGAGGGCAGCAGGGGACCGATCCTTGCAGCGATAAATGGGGGAGGCATACGTCAAGCAGTGGACGACTCGGCTGAAAGGAAAGAACGAAGGAATCAGTCGAATTAAAGTATCCTTAACCATTACAGTACGATAGAATTTCATAACAGGTATTTGTATGTAAATTTGTAAAACTACAACTATTAATTGTTAATTGCCTTTCAAATACCCTTAAATTAATCACTGAGAGAGTCAAACTTGTCAAAGTTAATTAAAACCGTTTGTTAAACCAAAGACAAGAAGGCCACGTGAACGGCCCGGTCGCACGGTCGCCTCCGGTCTTAATAGTTCATTGTTTTGTTCCAGACTCGTAATTAATGTTTGTGATTCGAGACCACTCGTGGGATTTCTCTGGGCTACTTAGTCCTTGATAAAATAGCTTTTTCATTTCAATTCAAACAGATTTGGGAACGGTACAAAAGAAATTCAGGTTATGATTTTGTGTTCTTCTAATAAATCTAGATTAAATAAATATGCATTTATGCCCAAAACCCAGAGGGCTAGCTTCGTCTGCATTGATACTCCTATGCACACACGTGTAAATATAGTATATCTATAGTATGTCACTAATCAGATCGATATAAGTTCTTCTGTGTCATCCCCTACTGACACTCACTTTTGCAACGGTCATTAATTCTTCAATATACCCGAAGCAAATCTTTCATTAAATAGTAATTTGTCCTTAACGCCATTTTCAATCCTATCATTCCGATAAAGAAAATGTCTACTTGTTCTTTTGAATGAGAGACTCCAAAAATAGTAAACAGTTTGTATACATAACCTTGTGGTTATGTATACAAACTGTTTAGAATTAGACATTTAACTAAATTAGCCGCCAACATTTTTCAGAAACTTTTTCCACAAATAATTAAGTTTTGGTTCGTAAATGTTTGTGCAATTTTGTCGATTTATACGATAAAGTCGAGACAACCGCGCCTTATGACATTATCTAGCAAAAATCTATTAATACCTCTAAAGTTCAAAAGTTAAAGCTTGGCGATTGCTAATGACGATAATAACTTACGGATTCAATTTATATATCAAATCATTAAGAGACTTACAAAATATAATATTAATGGTGTTCAAATGTGTACTAAATTGATCGCATCGTTCACCAATCATTAAATTTTATATGAACAACATTTATGATCTGTTTTTCTGCGCATCTATCAAAATTAAACTCGTGATCTCCTCCGGCTTCGCACTGGCAATGTACGCCGATTTATATATCGCAATGTCGTATCAATCTGTTAGGTCTCTACCAAGAATCAACAATATTTCATCGAAATATTAAAATACCTACACTCGACTATAATTGAAGCCACATAAAAGTCGCCATTGATGACTTTTACGTTTTCAAAAGTCGCAGTGTTTCTAATTAACAAAAAATTATGGTTTCTGTTCTGAACACCTGTAAAGCTAGCCTTGACAAGTTTAATGTATCACATACTGATGGCGATAGCTAAGAAGCGCTATTACTTTTTGTAACAACTGCGTCTCTCCCGATAAGACACGTATATACAAAATTAAACAAATAAGAACTTTATCTAAATACATAATATAGAGCCGTTGCCGAATTTTTAAATCAATTTTAAAGAAGATTGAGAATATTTTATTCATTGGCAAGAAAAATTCGATTCAAAATAAAAAAAAACCTTAAATATTGTAGAATTAGAGGCGTTGTGTCAAAAAAAACTCCTTTGAAAGAATAATAATATACATGTCAGTAATAATGTCTGTTTTATTGTTATTGAATATTAAATCAATGCGTGCTTTGACTTTGTCCTGGTGTGTTCCGTTACGTTCATTTTGATATTATTAAACGCATCAGAATTCTTAACACATTTTAATACTAAATTTATTTTTAATATATTCTTAAAGCATTGCATATAAAAATATAACAATCCATATTCAAGTCTAGTTCTCATGAACCTCTGAATGCTAGTTTAGAATTCTAAATACGTTTACATACAATTTAAATAAATGTCAAAAAATTCATTAACTTTATATTAATCGTAGAATCCTAGTTTCATATAAATATAATGTTGCCATGTCATTGTATGCGTATCCCTTAACATAAGGTGTACGTGTTGTCGCTTAATGTCACTCTTAAATTTTGTATGATCATTGTGAATTATAACACAAACCACGACCTCATGGGAGCGGAGTTACCGATGCGTCGGCGCACGCACCAGTGCGTTCAACTTTCGTTGAAGACCACGGCTTTAGGCGAAACCGAAAACGGAATTACATCACGTAGGCAAGTTCGCATGGTGTGGGCAGAATCACAAATCAAATCATTACCGTGCTTCATGAGTTTGGTTAGGCATGCAGAGTATGCGGTGGGAAATGAACTCTGTTGATAGACATACAAAGGTCATTGAAGTTATATGCAAACTAATTTCTTATATCTCGCGTCTCGTTAATTCGTATCTACTTTTATGCTCTTTTTGGATGTCATAGCGTTTGGACAAACTACTCTTTAACGGCCCAAACGATTTCGAAAGTAAACCTTTGGTCAAGGAAAGTCTTTGGTCTAGAATATAATAGTTTTAGACCTAAATATATAGAGGTAGGAATAAACGAAAAAAAGACATTTCCTTTTCTTCCTCGGCCCCTCCCACAATTAGACCTCCGGCACCACACTTTAAGCTAAATGCAGAATGTTTCTACTTTAAAGCTGTCTTCTATGAGGTCGAGGTATTTCTTCGATCGAGCCAGTCCATTCATACAACAGATGTTGTGCGTAAAAAAAAATTACTAATTAAAAAAAATGATTTTTAACATTAAAGCATAGAATTTCCTTCTCAACTTTTTATCTGACATCCTCCAGACATGTGAGACATTGCTTAGATAATTATTACATGATTAATTACGTATGCACGCAGTCAAGTGGAAGGCATGCGATGCGACAGTAAGTGAGCGGACCAACATCCGGACTTGTTCCCCGAGGCATAAGTTTTGCAATCGTTATGTCCTTGCGGATATTAATGTAGAACTTTTTCCTATAATTTATTAAAGGAAACGTTTCTAGATTGTGAACTAAGGCTTATTCAATAATTTAAAGATCGAGTCCATTTTACGCTCCGTTTTTTGACGCATATTCGCATCTATGGTGTCATTCAAGGTTTCCCAGATTATTTTCTGTAGTGACTAAAATTTAGTTTAGCATAAGCCTATTGAGTATATATTTTTATTACCTATTCGCTATCGATTATAAATTAAGTTTATAAACATAAAAGCCTTTTATATATGTAAAAGTAAATGCCATTGAATAGCTCGTGAATTTACTGCCCAAAGTTATTTTTTATGTAGTCATTAATCATTGATTTCAAAGATTATATTAGTAAAGATAAAATTTCTTTGTGTATATGTAATATATGTTAGTGAAACTAAATTAGCAATGCTTGACACATGGCCATTCTTTGTCAGTTCATGGCTTCTTTATGATTTATTAAAAATTATGAATTCGTCTTTGGCTTAAGAAGTAGTTCAATGATTTTACATCAGTACTCAGGCTTAATTATTAGTATTCCTTGTATAAAAATGTTCTTGAATTAGCTAAATCGAAAATGATTCCTCTACATGCAGACATCTATGGCTACGTTATTGGTCGGTAACAGTCTACACTTAAACAATATTTTCATTTAACTATTTTCATACGTTTGAAAGGTTGAAAATCTGACTTTTTTCTGGACCTCGATAAAATATTTCACTCGTAATTTTTCTATTTTCTCGATTACACTTTTAACATGTTTCAACCACAGATTTTTTAATATTCTAGTTACACGATTCTCGCAAACAAGTAATATAGCAATATCACTAATATCAATCTCAATGTTCAAGATTGTAAATTAAAAAAAGTCATTTATCTAAATTTCGCTGTGAATATACCCTTTTCTTTTCGCATCTGCTACAAAAAACAACTCAAAAGTGAAGCATTGCATAAGAATGCTAGCTTAACATGGATCGATGTCCGTTGTACGTATTGAGGGCAATTGTGATGCGATAATGAACCGAGCTCGGTTAGTGTCCGCAGGTGACAGGATGCTTTCACCTGTCGTCGGATGCTGCGGCGTACGCTACTGTGCGTGTAATGTTGCTCGACCTAATTACGTTTTATAAAATACGAAGACTGTGGCAGCTTTTCAAAAACTTCATTCCTGCACATTCCTTCCTAATCACCATATCCAGTCCTTTTTATTTACCCTGGAAAAACATGGCATTCGAGTCCTTTATAGCCAAAGGGCACTTATAATATTTAGTTTATCTTTAAACAAATTCTTATGCGGTCTGGTTTCATGAACGAATTATAAAACAAACTATTCCTGCACACTAAATTTTATTGAAATAATTATTCTTTGATCGCAAATGATTCTTCTGTCGTTACTGAAGCACCTTTCATCATCTCCTCGTCCCCTTTTCTAATAAGGAAAGGATGGGAAGAGGGAGAGGATTTGACGGAGGAAGGCATGGATGGGAAAAAGAAATATCATTTTTTCTATGTCCATAGGTAGGCTACAACTCATTAGCTTGTTGGAGATGCCCAGGGGTAGCGGTCACATGCACATTTGCCACCAAAATTACACGAAATAATTTAGAAAAATTAATTTTTACTCGTTATATGAATTAAAATCATTTATTTGTATCCTACGCATGTACATTTATTTCATTATATGCACATACAATTCAGAACTTATTTCAAATATAATATTAACTACGACAAAATATACCATCATCAAAATAACCACTAAATAGTTATTAAGACTATCAAGCGTCTTCTAATTTTTAAATTCAAGTGCGTCCTTCAAATACCAATTCACATTTTGCATAATCGATTCATTCGCATTGAAATAATTTGAGTGAACATTATGCAATAAGCGATTATTGAATAATCGTATTATTTAAACAAACTCAAAGTTGAACTACGTTATTGAGTAGAACGGATCTTACTTTCTAGAAGACTTACGTCTACTGGATGGCTCGGCATTACATTCATGGCTGTTTAAAGTTGCGTGCTATACTTATTTTACTGTTGCACGCACGGGCCGGCTCGACCGGTGAAATACCACGACTTCAAAGTATATAGGTACAAGTATTCTGTGTTTCATCCGATGAGTGAGGTTTCGGTGGGTCAATTCTTCTTATCCTTCCGATCCAATTCTAATAAGGAAAGGATGGGTAGGGGAGGAGGATTTGACGGGAGGAGGATATAAATATGAAATATAATTTTTCTGTTTGCATATGCCTATGGGTAGCGGTTAACTTAATATTAGTTGTATACGATGATTTTATCATGTTGGTCTTAGTCCATAAAAGCTCTAAGTTAAAAAAAATTTAAGACTGCTTTGAGTCTTTTTAATCCGAATACACTAGATATATATGAATGGCCTGTATTCTACAAACATTCATCATCAGGCCTTTTGTTCAGGCATTTGTAAAATAAAGTGACATAAGACAAATATTACGTGTGCGGTTAGGGAAATAGTAGACACGGTCTGTCACGCCTTTGTGTTTATTTATATAATAATTCAATATTGAATTTTCCTTCCTTTGCCTGTCTCGTTATTAGTTCTTCAACTTTCATCTTTACGCAATGCATTTCTTTTCATTACGTCACAGCGGACAAAACATTAAATTATTGTGTTACACTTCTATGGCTTAAGAATTAATAATGTTAAGTATGGTGATTTGGACAGTATGCTTAACTTGAGGGAAATGTGGAAAATTTTAGACTATGATATTTAAATTTCCGGGTAAATAGTAAATTTTAAAGTATAGTTAAAATTAAAAGTATCGATCATAATCTTAATTTTCTTCTTAATAATCTTAAATCTTAATAATATTACAGTATTACAACCTCACAATTATTAGACACACTTATGCAACAACTTGCTACACTTCTAGGACTTTTTTTTTTCTAATTGGTCAACTTTCACTATGTCTGAGTTGTACAGGAAATACAGTAGCCAATCTACGATTATTACAAAGCTATAACCGTTACATATTAAAATAAAATATAAACTTATGACTATTGAATTGAAGCGGCGTATTTACTCAATATGCCTCCGTTTGTAAAAAGAATAAAATTTAAATTTTCCACGGCCCTTGCACACCCGTGCAAAGTCACGTTGAACCTCCGCTTGTATACCTTTAAAACCACCCAACTAATTTCAATGGAGTTTTGGAACAGTTTGAAAGCTTATAGTAGTAATTCGACCTAATAGATGCTGCTTTTGTCGACATCCAAAGTTTCATTAAAGGACAGTTTAACTTAAACCATTTCAACAGTTATCAATTAAAATATATGCAGCAACACACAAAACTAACCTTCTTTTAGATAACTTCATTCAAATGTAATCGTAAATAAAAGCCATGATACTAAGGCGGCTTGTGGTCGTTGCCCAGGTTGTCTATTAGGTACTATAAAAATATAATACCTTAAAGTTTCGTTCACTAAAACATTCGTTATTAAACGTATTATTGGAAAGTTGCGAGTGTACGAAACATAACGCAATTTGACCGCGCAACGAGCTATTTCTAACCAGTACCTGTTACCATTTTAGTAACGCGTACCCACATAGTACTTTAATAATTATGTGCCTTAAAATATTATTAAGAAAGAATCGAAAACTGGACTTTAATTTAATGATAATT
Organism: Papilio glaucus; assembly: GCA_000931545.1. Taxonomy (NCBI): domain Eukaryota; kingdom Metazoa; phylum Arthropoda; class Insecta; order Lepidoptera; family Papilionidae; genus Papilio; species Papilio glaucus. Next base: position 158,284 of record JWHW01010650.1, read on the forward strand.
CGCGTTGCTCTCTCTTCTTGATCTTGAATATTTATTTAATTGTGCTGGTGCGATTGGAACAAGTTGCCGAAGTCAGTGCTTCTATCCGATTGAGACGTGGGTAACTTTAAGAAAAGTGTAAATAGGCTAATGCTAATACGGGCGTACCATCTTTCGACCATATCGCAAGTTAACATCAGCCTGGATTACGATCAAGCGCTAGTTTATTCATTATTAAAAAAAAAACGAGAAATAAAGGAACAGGCGCACGGTAAAATGTACCAGATTAAGGCGTGTATCAAGTGCGTTTATATCGAAACAAACGCGCGTTTTGATCCACTAATACGCGCTAAAAATGCGCAGATGACGTTC
>JWHW01010650.1:159430-173440 GCA_000931545.1 Papilio glaucus
TAGTAACGCGTACCCACCTCAGTAATTTAATAATCTGATGTCTTAAAATATTATTACGAAATAATCGAAAACTGGACTTAAATTTAATGATAATTCGCGTTGCTCTCTCTTCTTGATCTTGAATATTTATTAATTGTGCTGGTGTGATTGGAACAAGTTGCGGAAGTCAGTGGGTAGGTCAGGTGGTCAGTTGCCGAGACGTGGGTAACTTTAAGAAAAGTGTAAACAGGCTAATGCTAACAAGTGCATACCGTCTTTCGACCATATCGCAACTTAACATCAGCCTGGATTACGGTCAATCGCTAGCTTATTCTTAAAAAAAAACGTAAAATAAAGGAACAGGCGCACGGTAAAATATACCAGATTAAGGCGTGTATCAAGTGCGTTTATATGGAAACAAACGTTTTGCGTTTTGATCCACTAATACGCGCTAAAAATGCGCAGATGACTTGCTTATCAAAAACGCACGTCTTCACGCACGCGCATACAAAAATGTCGTGTGCTATGTCCCTTAGTCCCCCCAATTGCAATATAAAACGAGGAATAGACAATTTTTCTGAGGATGTGGGAGTACGACGGACCTGTACGTCTCCAAATCTGTCAAAGTCTGTTCTTTTGTTGTTTTCATTTTATATCGTATGTATTGCACATTGGTAAACGTAGTTGAGACGAAAGCAGTGTAATATTGTTTACTGGTTTGTGAATTGTTAATACTGGTTTAAACCACTAATGTTATCAGTATAGCTCTATCGTTGATCGTGGATGGATGCGATGCGATCTATCGAATACGTGTTCGTACATCAACTGGCTTCCGCTTCCCAGCCTGGGTTGTGTTCTTACGGCGCTCTCGAGGTGCGTAACGCCGGCTTAAATTATACAACTCGCCTCGTATTGTATGTCAACCCGAATGACAACCAGTGCGTAACATACAACGCGCACTGACAACTACCGAGTAGATCATTTAACATTTTATTAAATTTTATCGCACGCTATCTCCGATCTAAACTAAGCTTATCGATTATAAAATGCGTTGCTAAAAATTGGCTGAAAAAGAAGTCGAACTTAACTGCCAATTGTGGTAGAAATCAGGTGGCGTGAATAAGTCAGGAAATAGCAAATGGTACAGGTCCCCTATAAATTTTGCCGTTTACCTGATAATAAGTAACCGCTACCCATAGGCATTTGCAGAAAGCCAATGAATTACAGATGCGTTGCGTACCTTTAATGGACGGAGAGGAAGCGATAAACAGATAAAGAGACATATCCTTTTCCTATCCACCCTCTCCCCCGTGAAATCTTCTTTTCATTATTAGAAAAGCATGGGATGGGTATAAGAATTAGGCCTTCGCCTTAGATCAAGAATGTAACAGAGGTCATCCTCTGTTACATTTTTGATCTAAGGTACGGTACGGCACAGGTAAGGTAAGGTTAGGCACAGCTCTGCTAAAGTAAAAACACAAAAACGTGTTTACGAAACTTCATCAGTTTGATCTTTAATGGTTATCATTAACTTAAAACAATTTTCCTAGTGTGCAACTGGAATCTCTTGAAAGACCACACGCGACCACCGACCAAAGAAGTTGAACAATGCGGTTGCTAAATACGGATTTCGCAAGTATCAACCTTCGACTAAATCCGTTGGTCTGGCAGACGGGACGGCGACGGGGGACGCGCCTGGCATTTTAATAAGCCGCCTCAATGAGTCGTGACTGATTAACGTTGAGCAAATATAGAATACATGCGAGTGATTCAGCGGTCGTCTCAGTCGTGAGTTCAGGCTTGTAATCCGAAGCTCGAATTTACATGTTACCTTTTGTATAATACAAAATACACATTGCTACGTACGAATTATTGTGATGATAAGAGACGAAAACCGACGAGCGTTGTGTAGATGTATGAATATAGAAGTGTAGTGTGTAAGTCCTGGGGAGTGAAATGAGACGAAGTTTACGGTAGCACTGTTTATTCCGGACCCAAGTAACTCCCTTCCTTAATAGTCGATGCAAAGGATTAAGCAATGAACTAAAATTCTTAATGAACTTCGCGTAAAAATTAACCATCCCTAAGAACGATCTAAGTTCGCTGATATTTTGTGAACGTCTTAACTTATTGATAGCGCCTATCTTTGCCTTATCCGCCTTGAGGCCGCCCTTAGATACTGCGAATCCTAAATATGTTAAGAAGCGATAGAGGTGTGCAAGGACCGTTACAAATGGAAATCCGTAATCTCTGCCTACACCGCTGGTTCAGGGGCGTGAGTATATCTGTGATTATAAGACTAATTATAGAAATTCATAAATAAATATTTAGTTGTGCATGTCCAAAAAATCTTGTTTTGGAATTAGATCGTCGCTCATCGAGTTCAATAGTGAATTTAAACCATCAAGCGACCAATTCAAATTCATTAAGATATTTCAAGTATCAAATTTTATTTTATATGTAACAAGAAAAAACATGAAACTGGCTACAAATTTAGCCGGTTTCATGGTTTTTTTTTAGAATGAGTTATGACCAAGTAAAAAATACACATTTCTTGCAGCAAGATACATTATGTATGAGTATTAACCGACAAGGATACTTTAACATTATATATTTAAGATGCGCTTGCGGCAGGATAATGTTGTAAACGTGGGGCGAATGCATTAATACAAGTTGAATCTAGCATCAGCTACTGCGAGGCAGTGTGTGCCGGAATTATTTGACTTAATTCTCCCATCTCTCTTCCAACATCGGAAATTTAGACAAGTTACGCGCACATTAGTCTTGGTTAATGCTAAACTAGTGCGTACCATCTTTCCATCTCATCACCTCTTAACATCAGAGTTTATGGTTAAGCACTTTAAGCTTTAATCTACTACATACAATCTACATACAAAGGCGATGTGTGTATGTATGTTCCCTATGGACTGCGAAATGGCTGGACCTAGCGGGTGATCCTGTGTTTAACAGCCATCGGATCAATATAATTAGTGTTACATGTGCGAAGCAGAGACGAAAATCAAAATAGATATACTGTCATTTTAGCAAATCAAATAAGGAAATAATGGGAAGGGGAAGAGAATTTGACGGATGAGGAGGGGATGGATAATAATATCCTTTTCTCTTCATTCCCTCCTCTGGTAGGCAAGGCATCTGCAACTCATTGGCTTGTTGCAGATGCCTATGGGTAGCGGTAATTATTATCAGATGCCGCTTGCTCGTTTGCCACTTTATTCTATTTAAAAAAAAAAACAGTGGTAATTTTTCATATTCAATACTCTTGACATAATTTCAACGTGGAGATATCATCTAATGGGATTTTTGTGTAAAATAATAAAACCTATTTAAGGCATAGAATGCCCGAAATTGTCATTGAGAATCTGTACGCAAATTTGCATCAAGGCTAACCGCGTGTTGCGACGTGTTGGCGCCGTAGTTATTAATGTTGACTGCAGCAGACGTACTGAAATAGCGGCGCTAACTTCGATCGCAAAACGACCGATTGGACATTACCGACGGTTTTGACTTTGGCACGTCAAGAATCTCAAGCGGAGATGTTAATCACGGACAGAGCAAAACAATCTTCACCTTCCGCTTCAGACGTTCCTTGGCTACGAATAACGTGTGATTAAGCTGCAATTATAAATCACATACAGTTGGCATGACTAGTCTCACCTATACGATATCGGTCCTTCTTTCGTTATTGACTTTATCGTATGTTGTACACTGACCTCAAAATTAAATTGAAGTGGCAACATCAGTATGAGAGCTTACAGTAGTAACTAACTTGTCCATTATTAACATCCCGCTGAGTATTGCTAATTTGTCCTTCTTTCCTGTAGCGCTGCCACTTACGGATGTTTTGTATCCAATAGATGTAGCAGTGCTGATACACGCTGCAGTTACCGTGATCCTTATTGCAAGATGCCAAGGTTGATATTCCCCTGTTATTCTAACCGGACGGATCGGCATCTGTACCGGATGCGGCACAGTCAATGCGATCGCTTTCCTGCACATCGCGTTTGATGCGTCCGATTGATCTGCCCTTTTTGTCACACCGCTTCATATATGTTCAGATCAATTAATTGCTGTTATAAAGTTTTATACGATATTGAAGCTATGATAACCTAGTACCTTACTACTTCGAAATCGGCATCTGACACTTGAATCTCCTCCTGTATCTAGCAACAGATGTCATACGTTTGTGCGTATACATATTTGTGTCGTGTACTGTTGTGTTCGAGAACAATTTTGTGAACATATTTAATCAAGATTTGAAATAGGTACGCATTGTTACCCATTGTTATCGTATCTACATGCCGGTGAGATGCGATAATTAAGAAGTATATTAGGTGTGACATTAAATGATAGGATTAAAATAGCATTATAAGGGTAAAGCGTGGCTTAAGAGTGGATGTTGTGACTAGAATTGAGAAAAGTAAGCTTTGTTGATTGGGGCATGTTGAAAAGATGAATGAAGAGAGAATAACAACATTACAAATTTATCAAAAGTGAGTGTCAGTGTTGATAAGTGGCTTACTAAAAAGGGTGATATAAGGAGCACCCATAACTGACCATCATGTATGCGTAGATGAATGAATTTAGAAGAAGCGAGAGAGGTGTGCCAGGATCGCGTCAAATGGAAATCAATGATCTCTGCCTATCTCTCTGAGTTACAGGCAAGAGCGCATATTTATTTATTTATTTTCTGTACATGCATATAACAACCCTTGAATTAAATACATTCTTTTAAATGTTATTATTGACCCCACTACCAAGTATTTTAATACTGATTACAAGCCCTATCATGAAACCAAATATGTCATCAACACAATAGTTTGTCTGTGAATAGTGGATAGCGATTGCTACCTCTATTTACCCCTACTAGAGAAAGAAAGCGTAAAAAATATATATTTTATTTGTAACAACGCAACGTGTTTTGTTTCAGGCGCAAAGAATGGAGTGTGGCTCCACGGAACTTGGTAGAAAGCCACGTGGTGACCGCGAGGTAAGCAATGCATTTTTAGTTATTTTGCTGGTTTTTGAGGCCTAGACATAGAAAAGATACGCCGAAATTTTATCAACGTCGGCAAGAAATACAATTTTATTTCATTGTTTGCTATTATTCCAGGCGAGCATGTGTGTGTCTGTACTTTGGGTAATTAACCTTTGAGATAAGCGTTTTCGAGATCAATTTATTTTTGTATTGTTTTAGAGTTACGTCAGTGAATAGATTTAACGTAGTATTTATGTTAGAAAAGTATTAGTTCAGAGTAGATTATTATTATTCTAACAGTTTTGCAAAAATATTGATGTAAGTCGAGATCGTGTTTCCATTGCCTATTTTAATGTATAAGGTGGCTATAAAGGTGTGCCACTGCAAAATGTCCACATAACGAATGTGCAGTTTTCAATAACCGTTATGACCTTTGCGTTGTGTTAATTTTAAAACGTTCATATAACCAGTTTTTGCAACAACAGAACGCGACCATTAACGTTCAAACGCATACCAAATGAAATGTCAACACTCACTCTACACCCTTTGACATTTCACAATTTGACTATTAATTTCCGAACGAACTCACTTTCCCGTCTGACGTTCGTCTGTCGTTTTGATAGCTGTCAAAATGTGCCGCTAGTTGCGCAACCGCCGGCTGCCGGCCGGCACCTGTGCTATGAAATGTGACGCGTGGTCGGTTAGTTGATTGCCAGTTAGCTTTTTTATATCCATCCGTAATTATAGTCTGCGCCTGCGCCATTCCTCGTGTTGCGAGTCGATTAATTGTATCGATTCTAGTTTTTTTTATGATTCAATGAACTGTTAATGTCGTTTTGAAGTTTTTATCTGTTTTCTAAAGATCAACTTCCACATTATTGAGATCTTTTTGCAAATTAGTGAAGGGCTAGAATTGTTTTAGTTTCTATTTCCAGCTGACTAATTAGTTCTATTTTAGTACTTTTAGGTATGCATATTATTTAAAGCTACATATGTCTTATTACTTTTCAACCACCCTAAGAACTTATATTTAACATACTAGCTATGCCTCGTGATTTCACTAGTCCGCGGTACACATCAGTCACCCGTGTGTAACCTTAGCGCTATTTTTGTTTATGGTCGGCTCCTTAAGGTCGTAGAGTGATGTTGAGTATCCTATAACGTTCTTTAATAATTGAGCTGTCAATTACACAAAAATATTTTTTTAAATCCGTTTGGTAGTCCCTGTGAATAGCGCGCTTAAACCTATTTTACACGCTAATCAGCTATTGTTTTGCCTGGTGCCTGTCATTAATATAGGACGGCACCAATCTCACTCTTCTTCGGATGTGACTATTAAGGGAACAGTTGAACAAGTCTTCTTTCACATGTATAACCTAACCATGTTCATATCACGACATTACACTATATCATTTGAGTTTTGTTCACATCGTTTCGGTGGCGGTTTTATACATCGCGATGGCAAAGTTAGAAGAAATAAGTCGATTTTCGTTTTCGATTCGACTCGATTCTATGTCAATAAATCGGATAGTTTATGTAACGGTTCTGCTACTATTTATGTTGGACTAATATATCTAATTTAGATTGACTCCTGGCTCAGGGGGCTATTATTAAAGACGGTTGTATTTGAGACGCTGTTAATTCGACGATTTCTAATACTTCTATTATTATTATTTCTTTATACCTACGAGTACGATTACGAGTAAGATAGACTACAACATGTGCATATTAATTAGGAGAAAGTTTCATATTTTGTACGCTTAAATATTAATTATACCAATGTTTAAATTGTGTATAAACATTATCTATAGAGAGAGACATCGGGAACATATTATGTTTATATTTATTTAAATTTATACAATAGTTTTAGACATATCTCTCTGTTCTTTTTCTGTCAATTTGATAAACGACGGTATGTAAATGTATATATATATATAACAATAAACATAAAATATAACGGGTCTATAAGTGGCTCAAAAGCTATGTAGAAATTTTTGTCTTTTCCTGGCCATAGTGCTTATAAATGATAGCGATTTCAACTATTGACCCTGTCGAAATAGATTAAACAACAATAACGATCCATATGAACTAACATCATGAACCACTATTGGTAATCACATCTTACGAGTGAAGCTGGTAGCTAAAGTAATACAAAGATGGTAGAAAGTAGGCCGCTCTGGGTCCAAGTTGCTTAGCATGTTAATAATGGAGTCATTCGAGATAATATCGAACATTCGACACACGTCCCTCCGTCTTGTCACCGGGCAATTTCGATGAGCATCGTTCTTGAAATATATTGAATAATAGAGTGTAATACTACAAAGGTACTATTGATTTATCAGTAATAAATCTCCTATTTTTTTGGGCTAGTAAGTCATCTTACACTAACTTTCTTAAACAAATTGATTTAGGACGATAGCCGAACAGCGAATTTGAAATCATGATGTAACGTTTTGTCCGTAGCCAAAACCAGAAGTTCTTAAACTTTTCAAGCAACAAAGTCATTTTTATAGAGTCCTATTTCATCGCATCGCAGTGTTTTAGAGACGAGTTTTCCAAATTTGTGACTGTAGGATTCGTTCCGTCAATTTAGTACCATTACCAGACCCGGATTATCACTAAGACAAACTAGGATTGTGTCCAGGGCTGCGAGATTACAAATAAGAGGTAACATACAAGATTATATAAGTATATACATTTTTAAACAAAGAAAACATCAAAAATATTAAATATAGATATTTATCAAAAGGAAAAATAGGTTTCTACATGTATACAATGATACCTTCTGGTCATGAACTGTCAATGATTCGTTCAGTTCACAATTTGTTAACAGTTTATACCTAGTCCGATTATAAACTGACTAAGTTCGATTAAAGACATTTACATCTCAGTGCTACTCTGCAAAAGTTACTCTTCGTGGACGGTAATTTTTTTCTTAGATATATTCTACTCGGTTGTTCATTCTTATTGCGTAAAACCGTTTAGCGTAGTTTATTTAATCTGCTTGTCCATTGTGATGTATAGGATGGTTGCAATGTTCAGCTCTCTATTGATCCATTAATATGCGTTGCGTACACCGGCAGACTCTGTTTGTTTTGTGTTTATTGTGCGCGAGTTATTCTTGCGTAATGAATGTCCGACCGCAGGCATGTCAATGACGTAATGATGTGGATTTGCTCTTAAAACAAATGAATAAAGAATCTTTAACTGTATCATTATTAAGCTACGCTTACTTTTTAGCTTTAACCTAACTTTTACCAAGTTTATTAGGTCCCAAACGCGATCAGAGTAAGCCGGGTACAACATTTGTGTAATATGAAAACATCTCAAATGCTTTTCATAGAATCGAAGATAGAAAATTGAACATACCTACTATTTAACTTTTCTTTCGTATTTTTTGTAGCTAATTTCTATTGTTGGCTTAAAAAGATCATCATAGTGGCGCATCACAGTGGCTATATTAGCGAACAAAATAAAAGAAAAAAGTCCCAGGCAGTCATAAGAACTGCCGACAGAAATAAAACCTTGTATCTTAACAATGAAATTCAAAATTGAATTGAAAATGCTCCAAATTCAAATAAGCACGACGACGCATGTTGTTTATACAAGAGATTTTTTTTTCATAAGATTAAGGATCATAAGATTTTCCCCTACCGTCTAGCGCACCTAAAGAAGTTTTCGCTTATTACTTTTGAAGATGTGAGATGAACACGTTAAATATGCTTTCAATTTCTCTAGTACGAAGCCGTAAAACCATTCGTTTGTTTGTTCAAGAAACACACCGTTCCGTCATTGTTAGCACGGTGATGTGAATAAAGGTGGTTGTACACTACTGTTGCTATGCTATATTTATATTGTGAGTCGAATTTAATATTATCTCATGCATGTGTTCATTATCAAATCGCTCATTTACAGACAGACACTGGACGATGCTACTAACAAGAAAATAGTTTGAAAGGTTTACGCATGTATGCTCGAGGTTATGGGTGCTCCTTATATCGCCCTTTTTTAGTAAGTCATCTAATCGATAAAAGTTCTCCTAGGGCGTCCCCTACCAACACTGCCATTCACTTTTGCTACATAAATTTGTTTTGTTATTCTGTCTTCATTCATCCTTTTAATATACCCGAACCACCGAAGCATACCTTTCTCAATTCTAGTCACAACATCCACTTTTAAGCCACACTTTTCCCTTATAACGCTATTTTTAACCCTATCATTAGTCACTCCTAACATACTTCTTACATCTCAAAATAAATCTTTTCTCTTATCTTACATGTTATAGCAAATAGTGTGCTACATACGTATAAACAAACGGTATGGGCGCGCTCGCCGCCCGTGGGAGCAGGGTGATGAGTTATAAAGTGTTAGATTTCATTCATGAGGCTTCACTTTTGTCTTTCAATTGTGCCGCTACTAAACTCTGCTCATGGAAAGTATTTTCTAAACTCGCACTGCGCGGTACAGTCAGTTACGTTTTTTAAGCTGTGATTTTAACTTCGATAGACTAGGTCGTAGCTTTGGTGCTTAGACATTGGTCTATCAATGGCATATTATGTAAGCACAAAATTGAATGAATTTGTACCATTTCCTCATGAATAAACCTTTATCTGGAAATGGCTTTGCACATTTTATCGAAATTTGTTGTTGTGGTTTCTTTACGATTCGTATATGTCAAGTGCATCGTGTCTTTTAACAATTATTTATTATAAAAACAAATAATTACATTTAATTTTAAAATATTATCTATTTTATTAGCTGGCATAGCTGCATACAAGAACGGATCATACTTTGTATTTATCCACTTGCGATAACCAGGTGTATAACGAAACAGAATAAATTGATCAAAGTCGATCAGTGGAGTAAGGTGAACGCACCCATTATAGGAGCCGTATATTGCGTTCACCGCCGCGCGGATCTCGGTGAAAAGTGGATAATAATGATCAGTGCTAACGCCAGGAGTTTTAAAAGACGTGTGAGGTTATTACGCTTGAGTGATATTCAATAAAACTTAGGACCCGTCCCGGCTTAGCACGGGTGGCTGTAATAATCAGATGATTTCTGGTGAATAGATGTTGATGAAGTTTTATAAATCAACATTAAAAATAAAAATATAATATCTATAGTGCGACACGAAATTTCCAAAAAAACAAAAAAATCAGTTGATTCTATGGCTACCAAATTTACAGTATCACCCGTTTGTCTTATGAAGATGAAGATTGTATGAAAATTCCATCAAAAACAGTCGAGCCGTTTAAAAGACCATAGAGAGATATACACGAAGATTTATATGACACCGCTTTCTTTATTATTACTGGAACTGTATACCTTAAGATGCCGTATATCACGTCGTGTGAACAAGGGTCCGGCTTTTTACTTTGCGGACTGGTGAAATGCATTTCGAATTTACGTTAATATCGGAATACGATCGCCCACTTTCCTTATAAACGTTCGAGGAACAGTAATTTGACGTCACTTCGGCCATCCATCACGAGAACCGGATCGGCAGAGGCACCGGCCGCTCCTCAGAACGGTACACTGCACCCAACCGATGCCGCTTTTAAAGGGGAATTTGCATCGCTACGTTCGCTTTTAAGCTAATGGACATTTGGGATTTTATTAATATTGTGTAGCATGTTGTCATTGACATTGTGTTTTAACTTATCTAAAATATTTTCTACCAATACTATTGTAGTAGATAAATCCCAGTGGCAAATGTTCAAATTGAAGCAGTCCATCCAGTGGCATGCTCGGCTTTACAGAAAACCAGCGTAAATTACGAACTATACTTTTATATTTCGTTCGGTTTCTACCTTTCTACCTTTCCCATTCTTTCTATCGTTTACCTCAAAAATGTTTTTAGAAGATGTCATCGTTTAGAAACTGGTTAATTTTGTACTCTGTAGCCACCGACTCTGATAATAGTTACGTGTAATTTAACAATATTTAATAAAGAAAAATTTCTTGATTTGCGAGAAATATTACACCGTTTATGGGTATTTTGTTTACTCTGTATTTGTGATTTAATTCCATTTGTTTCCCCGGTCGCAATTTTCAATAGATTTCCTTTCTCGACGGAACCTTGGCCGTGCTTCTAGTATTTCCACTGTACGACATGAATATTTCATTTTGTTTCTCTGGTGCATTGTATAATTGCAATGGTATTTACTTTGAGAGCCTCCAAATTAAGTCTTCCAATGCTATTCATACTCACCGGCACAACGTCTAGATACATTTTAAATACGAAACTGGACTAACGATCGAATTCTTTTCTGTATCGCAGATTGTGTTTTAAATTGATAGCGATTGTCATTTCTGTCTACTCCAGTTGTGTCGTAAACGTAGGCTTAACTTATTTAATACTTGAATCAACTTAATGAAACTTCTCTTGATGCAATTAAATATGTAATAAATAAATTCTCACCACATCGTTATAATGGAACTACACTTTAAGTTACATTTCAGAGAAGAGTTTCAAGTCAAGGATACGCGTGTCCTTATTGCGGACAAGTTCGCAGCAGGTTTGATCTCGTTTTGTGCATCGTGGTGGTATACATCGACTTACCTTTACTCTGTCAACTTATCTATGAATTTATTTCGACACTCTTTTAAACATATTAGGAAGATTTATTTCAAAAGAATTTCACAAAACTAGGTAAGCAATATATGTGGCCTAACACCACAAGATCAAAGGTAAAGAAAATAATTTTAACATTCTGTCACGTCATATTCATTTTAAACGAGTTTACTTAATCCTGAAAGTGACTGTACTTAACTCTAATCGAGTAATCGACGCCCGAGGGTCTAGTCATCAGATCAAAGTTATTCTCCTCCTATATTAGTGTATATGATTTTTATAACCGACTTAAACATACACTATGAGGTTATTATTAAAGTACTAAAAAAATGTTCGTCCATTGTTATGTAAACTGAATTATTACCTCGCCTTATTGTTTATTGAACTGTGTAAACATTCCATACTACATTCTGCATGCCGCTTTCCACTCTGCACTCACGTAATGATCCCGTATCGTCGAAAAGTTTCTCCGAAATATGTAATCTTGAGTGACACATAGATATGCATATATAGATACTTTTTCACGATGGAAAGTAGAAAAGGAATAGGATTAGGCCTCCGGCATTTCATTCGTCAGACTATACGCAGAATATTTCTACTTCACGTCGGTCTGCTGCGAGTTCATGGCATTTCACCGGTCGATCTGGCCCATTCGTGCAACAGACGTTGAATCGCCCTTCTTTAGAATATCCTGATATCTCAGCTTGGAATTAACTGCACTGACATTATATACTGACCGAAAAATGGGTTGGGTACCACTCGACGGCTAACTCTAGCTCCGCGCGGATCATTAACCAAATCAAATTGCGCGGGCGTTTCCCCGGCTTCCTGTTACACTCTTCCGTTCCGTTTCACGAAATAATTTCCACAGGTTGCAAGAAAGCAAGAGGAAAGATGTAACGATAATTTTAAGATAGAATATAGTAAAAATTGCCGATAACTACCCCTCCCCATTCACGGACTCACGTATGCCTGATTGGGGGTGAATCTCGGCGAGCACGTCTCGTGAGCGTTGTGTGTGGGTGAGGGAGGCGAAGTCATCGGCAAAATTTCTGCGTCCGTACTACCACAGAACAGGTAAAGAAAGGCCGATATTTTTTTTATGTCGTTCCACTTTGGTGTCGGTGAAATGATACCGAGAGCAACGCACTCGCGTCTTTACTTCGTTGCGATCAAGACAAGAATCAAGTCGATTATGATTATTGCATACCGGAAGCGGTTGCATTCTCACGTGAACGACGCCCAAACAGCTGTCAGAGCCGTTATAAACAACTGCTATATGCTAATGTTATATAACAGTGCTATTAGCCGTTCTTTGTTTGTTTTCGATTATTTAACTGTTTGTGTTTTTTTTGTCGATGAATCGTTAACAGTTATGTAATGAGTTATAACGTTAGCATCAATCATTATGTACACTCACGCGGTAATATTTTTAATAATAAATCGTTTTAAAATAAAAATCTTTTAGCGCTTATTATCAATGCTAAATGTTTTCCTACCATTCTTAATACTAATTTATTATGAAAATAGTGTTTAAATTTATTAATTTAAGTTCATTGCCATGGCATTTAATATCAGCAAAGATTATATAATTTGAATGGAATCCGCATTGCATTTTTCATTATAAATGCATATATGTATTTTTTTCGACGCATTTTTTTTAAATATAAGAAGATATATTTCAAAAAATTGTCACAGAACTAGGTATTAATATTATTAGTAAAAACTAGGTACTACTCATATAATATAAACAAATTTCTTCCCGGGATATGAACGGCGACGTAAAAAAACGGTGAGTGAAATTTTAGAATTCTTACGAGAAGTCTAAATCACTTATTTATAGAATTTAAATCAACCAAAAGAAATAAAAAATAGTATCTTCAATTTGAATCGTGTAAACAATTGACTAACATTTATTTTAGATTGCCAACAAAGTTTAAGCTTGTGCTATCACATGACACAGGTTAGTCGAATGAAGGATTTGAACCCACAAAATTTTCGTAGTCCGTACCATATAATTAGACTGTCTGCAATTACATTTTTGCCCTCGAGCTCTCGTGGACCCTTTTTCTTCTCGGTTAGAGTGTAAGCTATGAGGCACGTTTCCTAGAGCTTTAACTTAATGTAAAGTAAATCATGGTTACGATAACACAAAATATAGTCCCGTATTGAACACTGCAAGACGCTGTATTCGTGTCTCGGACGGTAAGGGTTCGTGTAAACCTTTGACCCTAACTATTTCGGCCGATCGGCAGGTTGCGTTGCATCGAGAAAGTGGCACTATGACTAGGGTGACCATGTCTTCTGGTCTAGTAGGATAATATTGAACATCATTTAGGGATCTAAACTTATATAAAAAGCCGGTCGTAATTGCCTATTTTGGGTTCCACTTCTTTTAAAAATAATTATAACACTTGCACAATACAATGAGACTCGCGTGGAATGCGACAGCCCCGCC
>JWHW01010650.1:185852-202121 GCA_000931545.1 Papilio glaucus
AGACTATGGTTTTCGCAAAAATAAAACTTCATAGTTATAAAGTAAACGAAAATATCTAATCTGTTATTTGGTAAGAAATAGTGTTGAATTGTTTTTAAAAAGTATTCCTCAAGATAATCTTATAAAATAGAAGATTTTTTTATAAAAATTAGTAAAGCATTAAGAAAGATGAAACCTTAAAAGGTTACTCGGACTAATTATTTTTCGAAGGTGAGGTTGCGTGTAAAACTTGTGCTTGACCACAATCCCATCTGATTGTGCGTTCTAATTTAGCATTAGCCTTTTCATTTTTAATTAAAATAAAATCCCACCTTAAGTACTATTTTTACTTTATTTTGGTTTTACATTCTTCATTCTGTCAAAAGTGTGCCGTTTTAATTGACGATCAGGAGATCTTTGTTGATTAAAATAATATTTGATCTTAATTGTTTTTTTGCATAAGACATTTACTGATTTGACCCTGTTTTAAAAATTTAGTCATATTTACTATGTTTTTCCTCTCCGCTCCATGGATCATATTGTGATGACATACCGCATTATGTATTTTAAATCTTTTTGTGAGGATAGAAGGAAGGAGTAAACAATAATAATTGTTATAATACAATCCTAAAAAAAATATGCGTGAGTACGCCCACAAAAATATTATCTTCTTAAAACAAAAATAATTAAAAAAAATTATCTCTTGTGCCTCGCAAAAAAGTACATTAAATTATAATGATTTAATTAAATAACTTGGCTTTCGTTTGCCCCCTTTTAATATAAAAACTAGCTGTGCCCAGCGGTTTCACCCGCCCTGCAATTTTACCTAAACGCAATGATATTACATACTTATTACTCTAATTTATAGTAGTCTATATGATATGACTCTATTTTATAGCATTTTTATCGAAAAAATGTTTGACATGGTTCTTTAAATTGACATAATTTCAGAGATAGCGCTGTATGTGAAAAATAATTTTCCCTGTTTTCCTGCTTTTCTCCTGAAATTTTCTTTTCTGGAGTTATAGCGTCAGGAAGGAAAACCCGACTTATTTTTATATTATAGATATAGGTAAATGTCAAGATGTCATTGGTTGCCATCGTTACACCATAAGTTTGGTGTCGTAAAAGGTCATAAGTTGACATTTGTAACGCACCAAAAGAAGTTTATTTAACTTCAAAAATCTTAAATGTTTTATTTTAACCATAAAACGAAAACATTATAATGTTTGCTTGACTCTGATCATATTTGTTTGATCATTGTGTCAGTTCTTATATTTTATTAGCGTGCCTAACATTCCTGAACCGTGAGATAGTCTGCTATTAGAGGTCGGTACGACGACGCTAAGTTTCACAAACTGTGTCATACTTATAACATAACATTTTATTAAACAAAGTTATGTTTAAATTGTTATGGAAACATATGTAGTGCGCAGTTTATTATTTTTACGTTATATTAAGTGTTTGAAATAAAACTTTTACTACGCGTGCGATGTGAATTGATAATTGTTTTTATGTGTGTTTTTAACATTTTAATTATAGTATATAAATAACCTATTCATAGATAAATGACCCACCCTCTCTTCTACATTCATACATCTATACCTTGTTTCATTGCAAGGTATGATTGTTGTAAACAAACAAAATGTTTTTTCTTTTATCGAAAATGTTGTAATTGTGAAAATGGCGAGATAACTGAAATAAAATTGTGTAATATCAATAACTAATTTTATAACGTAATATGAGAAAAAGTCGTTTTTTAAATTTACGAATTGTAACGTAAATACCCTTGTTTACAAAAATCACATCTTGCTGTGAAAAAAGGTCATGCTCGTTGGTTACCGGCACATACTTTACTACCGCGTTTCTTTTGTATGTCACCAATGCGGTCGTAAATAATTTCGATTAGGATGACCAGTACCGAAATTTCCATGCACTTTTGAATAAAGTTTGCCTTGTCACTTTCGTCGTTCTTACAATATGCCAACTATTTATTTCTGTAAGTGTATGTATAAGTTAGTGTAGAATAAACTATATCTAAGTTATGACGTCTTAAGCGAAGCCTTTTAATCGAGGCGTGTCTCCAGTGATCGTTGGTATGCGCCAGTCGTGCCATGAGCGGATATAAAACGCGCGTAATATTATACAAACACGTGAATTATTTATGTCCTTATTCGAGGATTTCGGTGTTTAAAGTCCTTAAACCACGTGATAGTATTTTTTGAAGTGAAACTTCGAAATAGCCGGGGTATTAGGATTTTCTGTCACGAAAAAGGTTGTTAATTCGTAGCTCCGCTCGTGATTTACCGATTTTGATGTTTTTTTTATTCGACAGGTAGTGCTTGTCCTGTGGTCCCCCTTTTTTTTAATAAAAGACTGACTAGTAGTTGAGTTATTCTTAATAGTTAATGCGTACCAAAAAGTCAGTTGAAAATATGACAATTTTGCTTTCATGGCTTACGTAGGCTACGTAAACTATAGGATTTGCATTAAATTATTTATGAAATAATTGTAGCTCTTTAAATATGCTGACTAAAAGTCCGCGATGACATATATCTATCCTCTATGGTTGTTTCGCAATAACCATTTTTTTTCTGAAACATTAATTACAACACTTACGCCACTTACTACGTGTTATTCGTAGTCGGTATGAATCCATTTAAATGTGTTAATTATCAAGAGAATTTAATGTAGATTTGCCCTTTGAACTATATAATTCTGACCAATAGTTTAGAAGATATCATAAGATTAAAAATACGCGCAACTTAAAAATGCAATAACACGTAATAAAGAAGTTGTTTTAAAGAAATAAAGACGTTCGTAGTGTGGTTGAACGTTTTTCATGGCCGCATTGCTGTTGTAGAGTATCTAATACCTTTAAACAAGCAGTTCTTATGTATATAATCGGAATCTTGGAAACGGCTCCAACGATTTTCATGAAATTTTGTATTTAGATTCGGTTTCGGTAATTTTATCTATATAGGTGATTTGTCCATAAAACGTCAAAAAATGATGTAAATAATTAATGTGCGCCATCTTATGATAGGTATTTGTATTATCTATTGTTGGAGCGTTGCCGAGGACTAACTTATATTTTTGTCAGATGGCGCTTATTTTAAAAAAAAACACGATCTTACGTATAAAAGACATAGAGCGAGGCTCCGTCTACAACTAGTTCCTTTTAATTGTGATATTTTTGTATTTTGGCTGTGTTAAATCTCACAAGGTCTGCCTGATTATAGTTGGTTTGTTGTCCGAAATTCTGTTTCTATCTCTTTATGAAGAAAGAGAAGAGTACAAGAAATGCTTCAAACTCAGGTTTCTGCTAGAAACGAAGACTTTAGATAATTTCTTCATAGAAGTTCAGGCAATGTTCACGTTCAGGTGTTTTTCTAGAAAAACGATGATCGTCTGCCAAATTAATGTAGGTGTCCAGAGGAAAGTAACTTGCAACAATCGTTCTGGAGAAGGGAAAAGGCTTTTTCTTATTGTAAACAAGTGTTATATCGTCGTTAAGTATAGTTAGATATCTTATTGCAGTTACAATCGATTTATCAAATGATTTCTCGCTCGTAAATCCATTTTATCAGACATCAAACTCGTGCTTACTTGTTCTATGAAATGTTAGTAGTGCTGTAATAATGGCAATCTATCGATAAGATTATGAAATCTCAATAATAACTAAAATAACTCGACTGGCCGGTTTGCATGGTGACTAAGATACTTCCTTTTCACGCCGCAGGTCGTTGGTTCGATTCCCAGATATTTGTGTGCATGAACATGTCTGGTTGCCCTGAGTCTAGGTGTAATCTATTTAAGTATATATGTACGAAAGAAAAGTAATATATGTAGTATCAGTCATTTAGTTTCCATAGTACAAGCTCTGCTCCGTTGGGGATGAAATGGCCGTGTGTGAATCATTATTCACACACGGCCATTTTATCCTGGGACATTTCCCAGGATATTATTACTATAAAAATAAAAACAGTTCACTGTATTACTGAATGCGAATGCAAATTGTGTTTTCAGTTTTAATTCAGTTTGTTCGTCTATAGTTAATATTTAAATAGTCATGTGCTTTTAAGATCTTAAGGAAAAGGCCCATCTAGTATTACTAGCATGTATACTATGCGTTCACGATAAAACGACACTATCATGGAATAAAATAAACCTACAAACACTAAAAAACTGCAGATTGTTTTCAACAAATGTTGTTGATGAGACTTGTGCGGTTAAAACCCTATAAAAACTGAAATCCTCGAAACCATTCCATAAGACGTCAATGTAATGTTTTAAAGACTGGTAGCCTCTTTGATATTGTTACGTGTTATTGTGTGCGAGTAGTAGACTGTTATAATGTCTATTATCTCTAAACACATTGATAAAAATGATATACAATATTGTTATAACAAGTTTGTAATACACTCAAGGCACAATATATGCGTTGATTTATAACGCCGTCAACCATAAACAAAGGTACACTGTGCCGTTTGTTTCAATGAATAAGATTAAAATCTACTTTCTAAGGCCTTTAGATGTCGCCTCTTAGACGTACTGCTTATGAAATGACCCTTGGCATTGATATAAGACTGGATCAGCTCTGAGCGGTGCTTTAATACAATTATCAATTCTCTGACCCAGTTACAGGCAGTTTTGTGTCGTAAGGCTCTAAGGACGAAAGATCTAAGATTTAAATAAATGTATTACATTAACTTGTCTAGTATCACATGGAATAAAAAATAGATTTTTGTAATGCTTGTTGACCACAACCAAAAGTTAAGTGGTGATGTGATAGGCAACATTTAGTATAAGATACAACATTATAAAGTTATACCCTCATCAGTTATTTGTTCAGGATCTAGATTATATGTTACACTCTAAAAACCAAATTATGTTGGTACCCTGCGTATCTCGCCGTTGGCGATTCTACGGTTCAAGTTTATGTGGACGTCAAATGGGACTCATGTCTCACATTGTTCGTTGTATCTCAGACCGATAGTACGCATTAGTTTAGCATTAGCCTTATCACTCTTCTCTCGATAGTATCTACGTCGTAATCAGACGTAACTGACGCCGGTAACTTGTTCCAATTTTTGTATACACTAAACGACGACTCAAATCGCTAATTTCGAACGCTAGGAAAAGTAATAAATTGTTATCAGATTCTTGACTTTATTAAAAGTATTTATTCATTACATTTTGTTTTAGTCAGCTCACTGTAATTGTAGGGAAAAGGAATCGGTGAAAGAGGACTAATTTAAAACCGCGTATCACAATACACATACAAACTTCAGTTTGGTTTGCGTTTGCGTTGGTCGCCTTGAGACAAAATATTGCGCAAGTCGCTAGCACAGTAAATTAGGTGCGGCGTCTTTTTAGCACGCTTTTATTAGCTGGGTGTGTATTTTTGTTTGTATGTATCGGAATCTTGAACGTGATTTTCAACACCTTTATATCGTCGGATTAATTCGAAACTGAGCACTCGTATCAAGGACCAATGACAATGAATCAAATACTTTGTTACCCATTATCCTTACTATGATCTTAAAGATTTGCGATTGAAAATAACTATATATAATATAAATTTGCGAGCGTGTTTTTAAAACTATTAATCATTAAGCTGAAAACTTGTAAACTTGCGCACAGTCTTATCACAAAAGTGTATCGATGATCCTCATAGAATTTTTTGCTTGCAGCAACCTTTGCGTAGCTTTATCTGTACTTCGTTAAAAAACGTGAAATAGAATTACATATTCCGCCAAACAAGCGTACTGCTGCAGTAATTCACCTCCTATCCATTATTCTCAATCCTATTTACCCACTAATTCCTTTGCAGTTGCCAATACATATTTCTTTTGATTGTTGAGTGTATAAGTGAGCCGCTTGCTTCCGACCGCCTTTGACCATAAAAAAATAAATTGAAACAACGTAGCAATATGAAACGATCTACATAAGGAACCATGAGATTACAATAATATTAAAATAAGGCCCGGTCACAAGTCCGAGTGGGTAGATAGTAGGTATTTAGTTAACATGTCCATAACTAATAACGCAAACTTTTGTTTATTGTGAAGAAACGCGCGATGTTTCCTCATTAGGCGACTGATGTTTGTCATTATGCGTTCAGTAAAGTTGTGACGCAACAAGCGTGGGAGTGGACTTACAAGACGCGCTTCTGATGCTGGAAGGTCACGCATTGCACACGTTCTAAGGAAAGGATATCTTTCAAGGTTGTGCACGCTTTGTTGATTTTTCCCTGCGGTTTCCAGCGAATGCACTGAGATAAATTTGGTATATAACGCACGTCGCGCGGCTTTGATGACGATAAGAAACATTTATTATCCTTAGATTACGGTTTATTTTATTTTTAATAATTTTCTATCATAAGATAATAATGTTTTATCGTTATTGTATTTTTACACAACATATTAAACCTTAGTGAATTTATATTTTTGTTTAACACAACAAGACTTTATGTTGAACATTCTTGAATCGTTCAATTATTTTTAAATAAAAAATAAATGTACGCGCACGCTCATAACCCAGAGGGGTTGGCAGAGATTACAGATTTCCTTTTGGCGCGATCTAATCAATTATTAGTATTTAATTTATTAACTTAATATTAATTTCTTCAAGGTGGATGTTCTCAATTCGCTTGTATTTTTTAATGTTTGTTGCTTCAAAAATTCGACATGAATCAATAAAATATTATACTATAGATATGTTATACTTGTCAAAATCACCGGTCAAAAGTGTTCCAAAGACAGTGACTTAAGCGTACATGACGTATGTTAAAGAAAAAGCGTCAATTGGAACGGTTTCGAGTCTTCACATTTCGACTAATGACACATCTGCTATTTTAGTATTATAATTCAATTGACATAAATCGTTTATAAAAATTTGCAATCGACAGTTTCGATTTTAATGTTGACGTAGCAAATAATTAAAAACAAAATTGAACATTTACTAGTACACCACTGATTTTTCCAAGCGTATTGTTTATAGTTTAAGCCCTAAGGCCGGTTATCAAGTAAATACTTTGTTTGTAATCGACGTTGCGTTGAAGTGACGTCCTTCAACCGACAACAGATTACAGCCGCGAACTCTGCATTGAAACGAATAGTCTTTAGAGAAACACCTTGATCGTTTAACTTGAAGGTTTATGCAAACCGAGAATCCAACGGAAAATATCTTTTCCGTAGATACGTACGTAACACGATAGATAATTGGACAAAATGTTAAATTAATCTTTATATATAAATTAATAACTAATCCTGATATTAAGTGGCGATATGGTCTAAAGATGGTACGCACTAGTTTAGTAACAACCTATTCACTTTTCTCTTGAAGGTACCCACGTCGTAATTGGATGGAAATGCAGACGCTGGCGACTTATTCCAATCGTTTCCAGAAAATAGCATTAGCACAAATCCATTTAATAAATCTTCCAGTATTAAATCAAAAACCTCAGCACAAATATTAAAAATAAGTTTTAGATTTGTGATATTGATTGTAGCAACAAATATTTGATACTAGCTGGCCCGGCAAACTTCGTTCCGCCCTATAATTAGATGATTTACAATTATGTCGATAATGGCTTACACATAAGAGATATATATATGCTGTCGCGGGTTTTTTTGTAGAACTATTTAAGGTAAACATTTCCCTTATACATTATATACATGTACTACTAACGGTTTTTGTAGTGAACACCAGAATAGCTCGCTTATGGCGGAATTTTTTCCTTCTTACTTGACATTGGACAATTCTCACAATATCCTTAATAAATTATAGCTTATATGTTTTGTTTTACATTTGTGTTAAAGTTAAGTTAGGCATATATTTTAAGGTAAGGTTATTTAACGTTAAGAAGTTAGCCGTCCTTTAATAACATACCTATGTGCATCTCACCACTCCCCCTCTTTTTGGATCGTCATTATTTTGTGTATTGGGCAGTAACTATGTTTATTATAAATTCTTTTGAATGGACTGAATGCAATTATAATAGTAAAGTCCTAACCGTTTTATCGTTAAACCTGTCTCGTTGCAGAAATTCACAGGCAGTGAGGTGTGCACAGAATTCATCCTAGCATTTCGGTCTCGCTTCGGCGCCTGGCGGTCTTCCGCGCTTCCAACTTGTTCGATGATTGATTCACACCTACTTAAACTTGTTACATCTAAGCACTGAGTTATGTAGTAACTATTGAGGTTAACATACTAACGTTTCTTAATATAGGACAGAATTTTAAAGCATTACTTTTGAAAATAAAGTAATCAAAAGTTTGTTAACCAAATTCTAATGACGTTTATCATTAGATGAGAAACATGATCTTAGTCGCCATTAATTAATGTTTTCTGAAGTATTATATTTAATGAATTTTGTGGTGAACTGACTGCTAGTCGGAGAGACACTTAAAGAAGAAGTTATTAAGTGTTTTTAGTGATTAAGTCATGAACATTTTCCACCTGGCCTCTTCCACTAAGTGGGGTTGGTACAATAGGCTTCCTTCTTCCACGCTTTTCTATCAACACATGCAACGATAACATGCCTGTGGAGGCTATGAAGGTACGCTGTACGCTTGACCTCCTGTATCTGCTTGTAAGACTGTCTACCAACATGTTATAAAACTTGGAAAACATGTACGAAAAAACTACTTACTTGCCGCGAGCCGCGATTTAGTTATGTTATTTCTTCGCGATAAATCTAACCGTTAACCGTGAAATTGTTTTTGCAATTCGTTCTCAAATGCACTAATTAACGTATGAAGTGAACGGATCTCTTGTTCGTAACGTATTGCATCGGAACTGGTAAGAGGATTGGAATGAAATCTAATTAGACTGTATCTATGTATTTATGTGCACTAGTATGAAATATCTAAAGTAGTTCGCGAGGGCCGGACTAACTAATTCAATTATTATTAACTTCTTCAACTTAAACCAAGGCCCTATCGTCTGAAGTTATTGTCCTATGCTTATGTATATTTTTATAATGAACTAATAACCTGTCCCAGGTTTTAAAATTGGTTCAGTGGTTTTTGTGTTTATTCAGAACAAACAAACAAGCAAATCTTTTATCTTTATACCTGATGTGATTATACTTAATTATACCCCTCCCTCGCCCCTTCTCCCCTCCTGATAGTTTGTTGTGATGTGATGGAAATACAATGTGCTTTAACGTCCACACTGGGGCTCACAGTGAGCCTGCTCACGGTCGGCGGCTGATAATACGTTTGGTGTGAACATGGACGGTAATAATGATGTTAACAACTTAAAGCAATTCTTTGCTATACGCGCAATAAACGACGATTCAAATCGCTCCATTCATGCGCATATCTACGGCAAGAAGATGAAAACCGGTCGTATTTTTAATGAGCATTGATAGTAAAGCAACTGAGCCACAAAATACTGGCTTTAAATTTTCAGATATATTTAAAACAGTTAATTTAAAGCATCGATTTTCAATTTAGATTATTCTTTCCAGGGTGCTAGGGACAACCTAACCGACTCGGATTCGGGTTGCGTGTCTCCCGGCTCCCGAATTAAGGACTCCGCGTCGCCCGAACTCAAACGAATGGATTCCGGATACAAGTCCCCGCAGGTTCCGAGCAGTCCCTGCAACCCGCGGCGGCACCTCACCACCCCGCACGACGACTTCAAGGAAGACTTCGCCAAGGCCCAAGTCCTGGCGGAAATCCTAGATAGGAACTCCGAAACCAGTGACTCGCTGAGGAGTAATCCCGTGAAGGATCATCTCGAGCAAATGATACTCAATGCGGCGTCGCCGGAAGACAGGAGCTGCTTGGAACAGGTTCTCATGCTGTTGTACAATTACCAAGCGCTCAGCAGTTCTGTCAGTGAAGATGAATGTTATCAGGTTGGTCCCTTTTCTTTTTGAAATCTAATTGATCTAAAAATCTAGTTTCTGTTCTTCTTCCCAGTAACTAATGTAAGCAATAGTCCAAACTTTTTGTGGGGACAGTTGAGCAAATTCGCTCGACCATTTCCCGGCTTAGTGAATTTGTAGAGGCCACTTCTTGACAGACGCTGAAAATCAGACATAAAATATTATATAACTCATAATACAAAAAAAAATACGACATAGTAATCTTGAATTCAATATTTTTTGTATTTTAAATTATACTAGTAATGATACTGAATAAATTATCATCATTTATGCCATTATTTTACTTTGCATAATTATATTGAACACATTAAATACGATAAACTTCTGTCATCTTCTTGACATTTATGTCAATCGCATCAATTTGCAACTGACACCACCAACACCATCCAAAACCAAATCAATAAAAATTAACTGTGTCCGCAGGCGAAACCAAAAAGAATTTGCGATCTGAAAACAAAACAAGAAACAGACAGTCCATTGCACAAAACTCATAAAGCGATAGCAACAGTCACACCGTACCAGCAGAAAGGTTACAAGAGTGAATCACTCGAAAGCCTTTGCATAGAAGAGAGGAAACCGATCAATTTACTGCAAGAGAGTGGAATATTCGAAGGAGTTGAAACTGAGTCCAAGAGTACTCAGACAGATGTCAACGATAGCTTCGAGTGTAGCGGCGAATTGAACACTGAAATACAACGACTGAATAGTATTAGAGAGAAGTTGGAGAGGCAAGGAGTTAGAAATAGGACGTTAAGTGCTAAAGAGGAAGGGGAGGGACTAGAGTGCAGGTGCGTTAAGTTGGGGAAGAAACACAAACAGTATTACGAGAGGAGGCTGAAGTTCCTCGAAGGGAAGATATCCATCTACGAGGCGGCGCAAGACGTGAAGGAAGCTAAGCTAGCGCA
Organism: Papilio glaucus; assembly: GCA_000931545.1. Lineage (NCBI taxonomy): Eukaryota > Metazoa > Arthropoda > Insecta > Lepidoptera > Papilionidae > Papilio > Papilio glaucus. The sequence continues at coordinate 196,641 of JWHW01010650.1, forward strand.
GAGGCTGCAGAAAGAGTTTCTCCTTGAAAATAGGATACAGGTATGTGATATTTTTAACACGAAGTTTTGAAATAAAATGTATTTGAATATCTATTTGCAAGTGATGGTGACGATGATGGTGATAAGGAATTTAATAGCCATAATTAGTTATTGTTTTACACATTTAATATCATTTTAGACATTTTTTTATGATTGTATTAAACTGTTGATCTTGTAATTTAACTCGAATACAAAAATGATGTAAACTTCGTTTGTTGTAGTACTACAATTTTGATGAGTCTAGTACTACATGTAGATCTTCAGTAATAACTTCATTTTTAAATATTAGACGTTTTCAATTGCGTGACGTAATCGTTAGCAAGTGGTACAATAAAACCAGACATTGCCAAGCATGTTAATGAAGCATTGAATTATTGCGGATATCCATATATGAAGGTAGAGAAACAAAACGTTCAGCGCACTTCCGCTCCTTGAGTGACGTTTTGTTATGACATCATATTTACTGTTACATTTTCGTCGTGACTTTGTATTACGAGCGAATGGCCACTTACTACAATTTTAGCTCAGGGACACTTTATCCTAAACACAAATGTTTGTCATCGGATCTGTCTTTATCTTATAAATGATGTCAAAGTATATAACGACCTTTTGACTGATATGTTTTTGGAATAACATTTTTTAGAACTTACACCTTGCCTTGGCTAGAGGGGAATACAAGAAAAATATCCGCAATAAACACAAGCGATACGGATGAGTTGTCATCCTTTTTGAAAGAAATAGAAAAAAAATGAGAATAAGGGCCTGGCGCATCACTTATCGCATGAAACACAGGAGCCTTCTATTTCAGATTAAGCATTTGAAGAAAAAACTTATAACGTATCTTTTTTGTCCAGGAGTTGGAGAGTCAGCTCGCTGATCTACAGGACAAGTACGAGAGACTTGAGGAGGAGTGCTGTGAATTGGAGGAGATCGAAAATGATACGCGTTTGCACTGGCAGCAGTAAGTCATAGCTTTATATAGTTTTTAGAGAAATGTTTATTGTTTTATTAGCACTAAATATCGAAAAATAAGATTTTTTTCCCACCTTTAATGTACCGATGCTTAGGATAATTATTATTCCGGTAGTAAGGTGTCGTAGACACAATTCTTCTCTTCTTCGACTCCCTAGAAAAAATGGTCTTCTCTTTTTTTCTTACATACTCTACTCCTTTTATGTAAAAGTTAGCAACTGTACTATTGTTGCGCGTTGGCAACGGCAACTGCACTAGTTACTGAATTATTGAAACCCGTTTTTTGACTCATTTTCTAATAAACTTTTTTATTATGGTTGTTTTGTAAGACTCAAAGGAATAAGAGTGAAATTTATATCCTCGTATCGCAGGCTAGAGATGGACTATGAGCTGTGCACGGCACAACTGAGAGACATGACGGAGCAGAGAGAGTGCTCCCGCGCGCAGGCCGAGCGGCTCATGTCGGAGCTCAGCCAGCGAGAGTGCACCCTCAAGGCTAGAGAGGTAAGATAGTTCTTAATTGGGAGGAAATTATTATCTTGCAGTTTTTTTTTAAATAGAATTAGACGGGTAATAGGAAATGCAACACCATTGCAAAATACTTCCGATTCGATGTTATATTATAGTTTAAATATAGTTAAACTTAAATTCACAGATAGTCTAAGATCGAGGTAAATCGGCCCTTGCCTAACTCTAGGGGTTGCGTTTGTGTGGATGTCATATCGAGCTCGAGTCTAGCTCAGCAACCAATTTGTAATATGTCAATGTACATATTACATAACATAATATAATCTAGGTCCTGATATAACCGATGGGGGTATAAATTCTTTATTTTGGTATTGTCCCAATAACCTTCCCATTAAATACGCTACCATTTAATATATTTATTTAGATTTGATATTTAAGAGCCTTATGGCTTGCGATATCGCCGCATTTTATTTTTTTTGGTATGTGACTCCTCCTGACCCTCTATCAGCAACTATCATAATAGTTACGAATCCCTTGCTAGGATACGAAAAAGAAAGGGGAAGAGTGATCGAAACGTAGCAGTTCAAATACTAGTAGTATCTAGTAGATCAGATCCATTCATACAATCTACCAATGTTTGTGGTCCCAGTTTTATGAATGATGATGAATGGGGATGAAAACACTTTTAGTTTAGTCTTTTCTTTATTTAAGTGAGATTATAGAAGTGACAACTTCTATCTTTCAGAATGAACTGATGTCGAGACTCCAGGGCTTGGAGAAGGCGGTCCCGGCGCTGATCGTTTGGAATGTGATGCAAGCCCTCGACGCTCAACTGTCTCCGGGCGGCAAGGTTGGTTATGTTCTTTAGCAAAAGTTCCTTCCCTTCCCTTTCTTCCTCGCAGACTTCCTATCTTTGGAACTTGAACACTTCACACTGTTGCTGGTAAAATAAGTATACTTGACAACATGTATAGAGATAAAGAAGATCCTTTTTGCACAAGTTTAAGATTTTATTGGTGATATTTTATTATCGATTTGTGATATACTAAAGAATAGCGATGTAAGGAGTATCCGTAACCGCCGAACGTATATGCGTAGATGTTTGGATGAAGAAAAAGCGAGAGGTGCGCCAAATAGAAATCCGTAATTAATGCCTACCCATCAGGGGGTTACTTAATTATTTATTTATTTTGCTATCTGAAATAAAAAAAAATATTAGAGAATTCTTATGACGTGTTATTATAACATGATTTTTATAACATGTCAACATTTATTTCAGCGTGTCCTGATGTCACGCATGGGTCCTCTAAGTCAAGACACCAAGAAGGCCATCACGACCTTCAGGAAGAGCGTTACCACTACCTCCGGACCTTTAGTCCCTTACCACAACCCATTCACCACGAATCTCGAAAAACAAATCACGCAGTAAGTTATTATTTAAATGTGTTAAATGACATTGAAATACTATTAGATACAATAAAAGAAAATGTTGGTATAGCGCACACTGAATTAAACACAACATTACTAACATTCCCGAGGAGGGAAGGCGTCAGGCAGGCGGCTGGCCGTAAACACTGCTGCCGAAACTATTACAGCATGGACTACGATCATATTGTGCTGACCCCACATAACGTGGGAAAAGAGCTGATGATGATGAGGCGCATGTACAGTAATGCTGGGCTCATGCTTTTTGAATATCTAATTTAAAAAAAGTAAAAATTAAATTTGGTAGCATTTAAGCCTTGTGAATTTCGTTTTAATTAAAGAAATAAATAAACTAACATATTATACACAGATCATGAAATCAAAGGAATTGACCTGTTGTCCTAGGTAAACGACGCAATACTATGCGACATAATGCGACCGATGCGACCGTACCGTAAGAGGGATAATAAATATGTGTTTAGGTTTAGACATACGCAAATCAAAATTCTAACACAATCATGGCCACATACATAGTACGTATTTAAATTAAATTTAAATATTATATCACATTAAACCCTGGAAAATCCAGACATCGTTTCGCTACGATTATAAGGTGCATACATATTTTCTTTCTGACATAGATTACTAGCAGAGAAAAGTGAAATAGAGAATAAGTCGAAAGCAGTAAAGAAGTCACTCGAGAGCAAAGTGAAGCGTCTAGAAGAACAACTAGATACTGCGCGACGACAGCTCACTGCGGCGGAGTGTGGTGCTGATGTCAAGAGGGACAGAATAGAGGGGAAGATAGAAGAGTTAGAAAAGAAGATCAAAGAGGAGAAGGATGCTGATGCCGTAAGTCGTATTTTAAAAATATTGACTTTAATATGATCTTAAGGTTACTTAGGAAATAATAGTTCTTAATATTATTATTTATTTAATTTGTGATCTTAACAATTATTATATACATTTTTTACGAGTGTCACCGCTGTCCCTAAATGTATTAATGTAAATGTATTCTAGAAGCCTGTGGACCCTACAACGAACAACAGGATAAAGACTCTCCTAGCCAAGGAGCAAGAGCTAAAGGCGCGTATAGCTGAGTTGGAAAGACGGGAGGCCGCGTACCTGGAGATGCTGACGCAGGCGGACGACATGTGGGCGGAGATGGAGGGGGGATACAAGAAGAGGATACAGGAGTCGCACGCTACAGAGACACACTTGAGAGGAATGGTCAGTGTTTCTTAACTTTTATAGGATAAAGACTGGAGCGGTTACTTACTAAATAATTTTACAGTTTTTGTATCAGTTTGTATGCCCAAAACCCATGTCTCAAACCTTATAAATAAAATTCTTATTCCGCCATTCATGTTCATACCAATATGGGATTTTTAATTAAAAAAACGGAAATGTTTAAAAAAATTACTACAATAATTTATTTACAAAATATTATAAATTACTTATTAACAAAGTATTTTTATAACATAGGTAAAGAAATTAGAGAATGAAAGAGATCAGAGCAAAAAATCATACGAACCGATGAAGAAGAAGTTAAGAGAAGTAGAAGAATCGGAGTCCGCCATGCGGATAGCGTTGGAGAAGGCGGAGAGAGACGCGAGAGCGTTGAAGGCGCATAACACCAACCTCAGCGCAATGTTCAGCAAGGCTGACTCAGAAGCTAAGAAGTCTGAAGCCGCTTTCAGGGCGCTTGACGCTAAGTTTAAGGTGAGCATGTTTAACTTAGTTTACCATTTTTGGGGTAGGTAGTAACTGAAATTGTTTGAAGAACTGCTAAGCTTCAATATCGAAAATTTTTTCGAAAATTTTCTAGAATGCCGGACTCACATAGTACGATGCAGCATTGGTCATTACAATCTTTTTAAACTCCATAAAACGTATGGACAAATCTCTCTCTCTACTTACAGAAAGAGATTGAGCAACTACGCAGGATGAACAAGCAGTTGGATGAAGATCTGAAGAGCCACAGGGAAGTGTCGCGGAAGTCTGAGGTGAGCTTCATGGGGGACCTCGAGTGCATCAGGAAAGAACTGAATAGAGCTTGCAAGAACAATCAAGAACTTGAAGTGACAAATAGCGAGCTAAGGGAGGAGGTAAGATGTCTATTTAATTATATGTTTTAGGGAAATTTCTTATTTAATCATAAAACCATGACGTCAAAGAACGTGAAACTTACTCAGTGAATTCTTCGGTTAGGCGAACAGAGAGTTGTCTGAGATAACAAAAATGTTACGAAAATTATAAGATCTCTATACAAGGAGTCTTCTCCCGATACAGAAAAATATTACATATTTATTAATCTAATTCTATAGACCAGCAAATAAAAATAGATTGTTTTATATTCATAAAATATATTCAAACTATCTGTTTGTACAAAATGTATTTTTAAGTTAAAGTAGTCGGATATAGTTAGTCGAAAAGTATTTAAATGTTACCGACATTTTTTAAACTATTTCTTAACATAAAATATGGTATCTGTAGTTTGTTTATGTTATTTCTAGTAGTTTGTTGTAGTTTGTGTCATTGGGTAGCTTCGGTGTAATTATTATATGTTTTAGAATA
>JWHW01010650.1:207694-221782 GCA_000931545.1 Papilio glaucus
CAACCAAGCATAGGATTGTGAAGACCCCCACCTGAACCTACCTGTTTGACTGACTGCTGACGATTATCAGTCGATTCAAATTTTAGTGACGTTGCTTAAAAGTCTAATGTGTTTTGCTCGGTCACGCCTGTAGTTAGAGTTTTCTCATTCTCGGTATTCAAGAATAGGATATCGGTGGAACAATTTTTTTGCAATGTTATTTAAAAAGGACACGTATCTTTAGGTAATTTGAGAATATATTTACTGTACCTATTTATTCTAATTGGTACTGTTTTGCTACGTAGTGTTGGCCTTTTTCAAAATCTTATTGAACAGCTTTTTAAATCGAGGCGTTTAAAAAGAATAATTGTCATTACATGCCCTCATCAATTCTGACATTAACTATCAACGTCTCAATTGCAATAATGTAAGGTAAAATTTTCCTTCTCCTATAAATTTCAAAATGACAGCCTCTGTAAAAAGTTAATCGCTTCGACCTAAATTTATATTTATTTTCCAACAGGCATCCGAATCATTGAACTCCTGCTGCCTACTTTCCGGAAAATTTAAAAAATGTAAACTAGATATACCAGCCGTTCAGAAGAAAAAGAATTATCATAAAGACTGTATTCCAAAGTATTAGGCTAACGATGTCACTCGATGAAGCAAATACGTTAAAATCGCAAATTTTATTTGGCTCATCGCATTGCTCTTGCAGCAGCTGTGAATCAATATTTTGTTTTGCGAAAAGAAATAGAGAACTGAACAAATGCCATTGCGCTATTTGTAGAGAGCTAAGTACCTGCTTATATGTTACAAAAAATGATGACACAAATTGCAAAGAAAGTACAAACATCCCTGAAAAAGAAATCCCACCTTGCACTGTAAGTAAAACATGTAAAACTCCCACAAGAGCAAAACTGGAAAATAAAAATATTGTGAGTATAAGACTTTTTAAAAGAAATGTCATAGTGCAAGCTAAGCCGCAGCGAACTTGCGACAAAGGAATAAAGAACAAAAATAAAAATAATCAAACCTCTAATGAAAATAACGATGTCAGAGAATATTCACCGATTACTTACATCGTTAACAAAATGCTTACTACATATAACGAAATATCAATAAGAGACATTATAGATAAAATAAAGAAAGTTTATAAAGCATGCAGTTGTAAGGTGTGCGAATGTATCGTTACAAATGAAATTAGTTTGTGCAAATGCAAACCTTGCGAATGTATCGAATGCAAAAGTTATTTAAAAGAAATTGACGAAAAACCCAGAATTGTTTGTAATTATTTACCAGTTTACAATGAAGTAAGAGAAACGCACAGTGGTTATAATCAAGAAACAATTAATGATTCGTCAAAATCACAAAACAGCGTATGCAGTTGTAAACCTTGTGACTGTGAGCTGTGCAGGATTTATACTATCAAGATAAAGGATAACGGGCAATCGTTCGTAGTGAACAAATCGATATTCGATGAATCGTCGTCTTATAAAACAAAATCAAGCAAAAGTATTGAACAGAAACAATCAGAAACATGTTCGTGCAAACCTTGTCAATGTAGCTCGTGCATGTCCCCGTTTAAAGTGCAGAATAATATTGTTGTTGGATCTGTGGAAGAATATTTACAATCGAACGACTGTTCCTGCTTGCCTTGCGATTGCAATGACTGCCGACAGAGTGCGGCTCCCATTGCCTCACCTCCCGCCCATCACTCAACCTCCACCGGCATGGCAGAAACTATAACTTGTCGATGCGACCTATGCTTAAGTCACTCGTGCCGGCAAACTACGGATACTTGTGGATGTGAAAGTCGAAATAGTGTAATAAATAAACCATTTGAAAAAGATACTCAGAACATTGACATTCATAGAGCAGTAATTGATAAAAGTAAAAGTAAAATTGATGAAATCGAACAAACTTGTACAATATCAGTTTTAACAAAAATTATAAAAGATTATAAAGAAAGGGAAGCTAATAAAGCTAATAAAAATAATAGTGAAGACACAAATAAATGTTTAAAGTGCAATAGCAAAATTAATTGCGCTTCGTCTTTATGTGAAAAAAGTCGTTTATCAACACATTACGTGAAAGAAAAAGAAGAGACAAAATGTCAATGCAGCCCGTGTGAATGTAAGATCTGTGAAAAGTTTAAATCGGTCGAAAACGGAGTTTGGAAATCAGTTAAATTCAGATCGAAATGTGATTGTGACATATGTCGCTGCATTTACTGCGGCGGCCTCTTGCAGTCGGAAAGCACTACCGAAGATAGCAAAGATAAACAACATACTTCTAATTTGAAGCGAACTGAAAACACATCTACATTTACAAGTCACCAGTCGATGTATCCGGCGTTGCTGTATGATTATGTAAATCCAAGTTCTATGAATGCAAATTTACGAATGTGTAACAATAACCGCTTCCGTAGTAACAACTTATTAAAAGATACTTGTAATGATTGTATTCGTATGTTACACGGAGATAAAATTTCAATTGGACAGGTTCATTCCGGCCTCACTGATTCAGTTGGTAGCATACATGCATTAAATAACCGTCAAGAGCCAATATACAATTTACGGTCCGCTGAAATGATTAATTCAGACGACAGTACTCATTCTGTACCTGATAGCAGACTTGTTGAAACATTTGTTAATGAAGTCATGCAAATTGATGGAATTAAACCCAACATGGGACATGAGTCACCGCAAAAAGAACTATCTAACAGTTCAGATTCTACTACGTGGAGCCTTCGAGAACTATTAAGAAATAAATCACAACTTGATTTAAAGAATAAAGTAAACAAGGAAGCGAAGAGATACAAATGCGAAGAATTTTCCGTAAAAAATAACATTCATGCCTTACAGAATAATTTAAGTGGATGTAATCAAAACTCGAATCGTAAACAAGAAACAGAAATCAATGAACCTTGCGTATTCTGTGGAACGGGTAATTTTAACAGTTTTAGTACTAATCCTAAAAACGACGAAGGCACGCAAATTATCCGAGAGTGTTTTGCTAAAACTAATCTAGCAGTGATTAATCATATGAACGTAACTAAACAAGAGAATATGATAAGTAAATTAGAAGACTCTAATAATGATAAAATGAAGCAAAACTTACAAAACAACAAAGATCTTCATGAACTGGACGAATGGAAAGAATTGGAATCTTACGAGGATTATTTTGAAGAACGAAGTATTTTATTTAAAGCAAAGCTACTTACATCGGAACTTCTAAAAATGTTATACGAGTTTCAAAAAGCAAATAAAGAATTTGACACATTTAAGAATAAATCGGATATTCATCGTGATACTAATTCAGAAGAAAACCTCACCGATTTACAGCCGTGTCAAATAAAAAATATACCACGTCCCGATTTTGTTCAAATTTTATCATTAGAAAGTAAATGGAATTTTAATCGTGATACTAAGTTGAAAGATAACAATACCAATTTAGAGCCGTGTCAGGAAGAAAATATACCAAATTCAGATTTTAAATATTCCTGGTCGAAAACAGCTTTGATAAACAAAAGAAAAACGCAAATTTGTCCTTGTTATAGTAACACCGACCTTACAAATAATAAATTAAACAATAATTTAAAAGCTGTCCTAAACTTTGTTGGACCTATTTACAAAGAAAGAATGACTGAATCTGGCCCTAATGAAATCACCCGTGATAACAATGCGGGAGGGAATATCAATTATTTAAAGCATGCCGAAGACTTAATACCTAAATTTAAAGAACCATATGTGATTGACAATAGTTTATCTGAAAGGAACAACGTCCAAGAAAATATTAAAAGGACCTTAAATACTGACGTATTTTTAAATTTCGACGCTATCAATTACAGGAACATTACAAATAAAAACAAATTCTGCGATGACAAACGTCACATTTTAATTGAAAATATACTTAAACTGTAACATTGAGCAAATTCGAAGTAAGTCGTTGTTAGAATAGTTTCATTTAGTTGTGTATGCATTCCTCTCTTCCGGTATAAAATCATATTATAATCAATTTTATAAGTAATTTGTTACTAACCTCTAAATGTATGCACATTTTTAAAGTCATCATTTTTCATATTTTCAGATAAATAGAAGTGTCCTACAGTTTGGGAGTAATACCACCAAATCACGCTAGCCGTGAGATCTCAAAGACGAAATGCCCAGTGTCTTAAAGTACCGAGGACTATACGCGACATAAAGAGCTGCACATTTTTTTCTTATGCTTATTGGTGTAAGCACATTTATGGCAACGATCACGATTTGATTTAAATGATTGCTCATTTGTTATTTTTTGGAAACCTACAATGGACATTACAATAAAACTATACTAATTTAATATGAAGTTATTATGTCATTTTATAAATGAATAAAAATCCTACATTACATTAGTTTTACGTTTAAATTAATCCTTAAAATACAACAAATCTCCAGATGGCTCATACAAATAGCTCTTATAAATGTGTGTGTTGACTGGGACACTAAAGGAGTGATGAACTAACTAACTTCGTCGAAACTTTTCGCTGTATTAAAATTGTTCTTTATAGTCTATCACTTGTTTACTATGTTTGCTTTCTTGTTTCACAAAAAAAAAATTGCCTACCTACGGTCGATCGTGTATAAAGTTTCCAACTTAATTACTAACGCTTGATCGTGTAAAATGTTTCCATTCACTTCGATGTTGTGTGATGAAGATTGTTTTATTTAGAATGTCCATCAAACCAGATCCTCTGTTGGCTGGAGCTGGCAGGGCATCGTATATGCTTTTGCACATAAGTGGTCGACGCATGTTTCTGCTAGAACTTACCGGTACTTTCTTTATAGCTCACATGGTTTTTGATAGCTGAATTCGAATGCTGAGCCGCATTAAGATTTGTGTGTGCTTTGTACATCTGTGACTTATGTGTGGCAGTTGTCTTCATCTAAATAATCCAATTTCTGACAGTGGTAGAGCTCGCAACAACATAAATACCACGATCTCAAAGAAAACACGCGTGAAGTAGAAGTACTCTGTATTTCGTCTGATGAGTGAGGCACAGGAGGCCTAATATCAATCTCCTTCCCCTTCCCTTTTTTTCATAAGGATAGATATATATATAATATATCTATCCTTATGATATCATAGGAAACGCACCTGTAACATATTTGCTTATTGCGGATGTCTATGGGTAGTGCTCCCTTAACATCAGGTAATCCGCTTGCTCGTTTGCCACCTTCTTCGATAAAAAAAATCACTTGCCACGCACACGCACTCGATATATCTATAAAAACACTACGCTACGCGCCAAGATGTGTAGAACTATCTATGGCAAGAGTTGTAATCGTAAAAATAGTAGTAGCAAATTGATTGGATGAAGACAATCGCCTAGCCCTGTCACCGCCACATACAATCACACGGAGATCGTGTGAGTTTTGAGAGCGTGTGATTATTTATTTGTATGTAGTTTTATACTTTTGTATTGAGTTAAAAAAATCATACAAGTGGCACCTTCTTTATCCAACCTTTTCTGTATCACGTGTCTTCTACTTATTAAAACTATATATATGTCAATTCCAAACTGTCCGGTGTGTAAATATGTAGTCAGTATACATAAAAATCTTAAATCTTATAAAAATGCAAAAACATAATCGCCTAAGTCGGACTGGTACAAATAAACATGATGTACAAACTAAAGTATTGTATGCCAAGTGTAAGAAAGTTGCAGATAATAACTTAAATGACAAGATTCGTTTGGAATTGATGAAGAATAGGAGCTGCTACTTCAGTCCAGACACAAGAGACGCGCAACAAATCACTGATCTCGCGGAAAAAAATGAGGTCAATTTATAACACCTAGAGATAGATTGAATTATTTTTTAACACGATTTTATTAGCATGGTGTGCGTTTGTAAAATAATTTTTCAACGTGATTCTGAACCCTCGTTTCTTTAATCCCCCGTTAGAAGGTGCAATTTAAGGGCCTTCACACGACGTCTTTTGTACGCGCAGACGATTAGGAAGCCTAGCGAACGCAAGACCGTCGACGCGTTGTGACCTTGTATCGCTACAAACCCACAGATAGCACGCAGAAACGCGCTCATCAAAAACGCGCGTCGTCTACGCGCACGTCTTTTGTAAAGGCCCTAATTTGGAACGTTACACATATCAAGGACCGCTGACAGTGCAATAGTTAAAATAGTGCAATTGTGCCATTATTTTAAGGATGTCAGATTTTATAAATTTGCGAATAACGCCATCTAGGTGTTAAAAATTAACCATCCCGCAACAACGTCACAGAAGACAGGCGTGAAGTAAAAGTACTCTGCGTTTCGTCTGATGAGTGAGGTGCCGGAGGGCTAATTTCAGTCCTCTTCCCCTTCCCACCCTTTCCTCATAACGATAGGATGGGAACGAGAAGAGGATTGGACGGGGAGGGGGTTAATGGGAAATATCCTTTTTCCTGTCTATGTCCTTCTCTGTCCATTAAGGGTGGGCAACGCATCTACAACACATTTGCTTGTTGCGGATGTCTATGGGTGGCGGTCACTTGACGTCTGGTGATCCGCTTTCTCGTTTGCCGCCTTTTTTCATAAAAAAAATACCTGACATGTATTTGTCGAGTTTTATAGTTTTCAAAACATTCAATAAAAAAATCGTAAAATATCCGTAGCGCATTAAGATATTCTTTATTATATCATGCATGTTTATTATTAGTTATATTTGGTAATGTGTATTAATAGGAATTAGGAATATTAAAAAAAAAAACTAAATTAAAATTAATTTAGATTTTTTTAAATCGACAAAACCTTGAGCCCTTATTAATTCTGAAAAGTGTTACTGATAGGAATATGTTACTAAATGCGTTTTTAAAGCTGTTATTTAATTATTTAAAAGAACTTGTAAAAAGAGATAATCTAAAATACATAAGTATAAAATTGTTATCATAAAAATATTTTGATATTGTCGAAATCCATATTAGATGTCTGTGAAATTATTAAAAATATGCAACGATTTTTTTCAGTCTCCAATTTGCTTAAAATATGCGGCACAGGAACAAAACGCCTCAAATCTGCCGCAAGATATTAAAGACCTTCTTTGGAAACTGAAGCATTTGCTGCGAAATTTGTTGCCTGAAGGCGCAAGCTCACATCGTCCATTAAATGTTTGTCGAAGTCGGCTATTTAAAGACACGTGTGTGCCCCTCAACGATTCTCGTAAGGATTTCAAGCCATCAGTTTTGTATAAAGACGTCGCAGCTCCAGAAACACCGAGTGAGTGATTTATTTTAAGAATGTTTCCAGAGTTTGGTACATTATAAGCGTCCCAATTAATAGTCATTTGGACTATAGTTTCTTTGTCTATCTGGCAATTACCATTTGCAGTATGGTTAAGTTACCTTCTAATATGGCGTAAAACGTTGCTCACTCATAAAGGAAGGTGTTAGAATATACCTATTTCTATTCCCGGGGAGGGTTGGCGTCAAGCACGTGGCAGTCCGTAAAAACTGTAGCTATACTTGACATGCCGATTGGCATGGTTAGTAAGATACTTGCTTTTCACGCCGCAGGTCATGAAATAAAAGTCCGCGATGACATATATCTATCTTCTATAGTTGTCTCACAATAACCATTTTTCTCATTCTTAATCATATTTATTTTTGGAGTCGGTGTCAGCGTCAGCTAAGGAAATACCAATATACGGATGCCTTAAGAAAACATTTTACAAATGAACTTTATACTATACTAGTGACCCGCCCGGGGTACCACTAAATATTTTGGTCCGATCGCTACCAAACACAGCTGACACCGACTCCAATTCCGTCCTTCAGTTTAATTGCGTAAAATTATTTTATACTTTTAAGTGCATTTGTTGTTTTTGAATATAGTTTTTATGGAGTCGGTTTTGTTTTTGTTTAAAAGTTTTTTAACTTATTTTCAGGGCGATCAAGAACATTTCTAAATTCAAAAAGAGTACACATCCATAACGAGCCTCGCGTGATAATAATCGCTGAGAAGTTTGCCAGATACAAGAAAGAAAATGTAGAAATAAGAAGAGTGAAGGAGCGCATTGTTTGCGTTGAATACGACGTGTTTCAGTACGGTAACTGCGGGAAACCGATGCAGACTTTGAGAGCATATTTTGCGGTTAGAAAATTTTGCGACTTTGAAAAAGGTACAACAATGTCGATTTTGTATACAGACTTGATTACTTTTTAATTTTATATATAATTTAGTGTATTATCTAATGTGGGGGCAATAATCTTACACACTCCATTGACTTTTATTTAGAACGTTTAGCAATGCTTTAAGAAACTCATGGTTTATGTAACAAAACTCTCACGTGGTACGAATCTTTTGACGTACTTGACATATGTCACATTTTGACTTAATTAAAAACAATATCTTATCCATGTCTTTATACAAAAGGCGATGTGTGGGTATGTACTCCAAAACGACTGGACCGATTTCGATGAAACTATCAGATTGGGCTAGCGGTTGATCCTCCTAAGTTTAGTAGCGAGCTATCAACATAATTAGTGCTACCCGGGCAAAGCCTGAGTGAATCACTAGTAGTTGCATACAACCATCAAACAACCATCTATAAATCCTTAAAAGCTTTCATTTTTTATAATATAATATAATTTTTCAGGAATTCCGACAATTCCGTCAGCCGTTAAACGAGATGAAAATATAACTGATGAAGATTTTAAATACGGCAGCGAAATAGGAATCGAAATGATCGACGCAAAAATACCCGAAAACAAATCGTATCTCGAAGGTCTAAAAAGGGTTTTGAAACACCAACAAGCGAACAGAATAAGGAAGAACAAAAATCTAGATCCAATGTATTTGTACGGCATGGCTAAACAAGATTTGCTAAACAACGACTATTGTTATGCTGACCTTACGAAGGCTGAATTAGATGAAATAAAGGACTTGATTCTTAATAAAACGACATCGAGCCTCCACGGCATCAGTAGAAGAAAATTAAAAGCGGAATTAAAAGATAGAAAAAATGACAGAGAAAATACTATATTGGATGACCTTTCTAGATTCATGTGTTAGGTAAAATTAAACATATTATATCTGAGATATCCTTTATTTAACATTAATTAATATTCTTCTATTTTTGTATATAACATGAACAATGAATTGAACAGTAAATTTTATTTTCCATTCTCAGATATTTCTGGATTGTAAGCCGGATCTAAGCCAAGCTTCTTCATCTCTACAGCCATCTCGAATAAGTAATCATAGCATTCGGTCCTAGAAGGAATAATATATTTTATTAAATAATAATATGTTTATAAATATATATCATCTTTTTGATTTTATACATTTTTAGTTGTGTTGTTAGTCTATGTATGAAAGAAGTAAGATTTGGCAAGGACAAAGAGAGGGGCGGATGGTCAGGGTATTGGTTCTCCGAACACCTTTTTTATGGAAGTGGGTAGGAACTATGCAAGCAGTTGATAACCTAATGTTAAGTGCTAAACATTACTCATAGGCATCTGTAAGAATCGGTTGCTGATATTGTGGAGAGAGAAGCAGATAGAAGGAGAGAAATGGTGGTTTTACTCTTTAGATGAAATACAGAAGTAAAATTGTATGTAATATTTGAGGTTATGGCACCTGATGCTACCACACGGTTAGGTGGATAGTTACAAAGGTAGAGGTCTTCCTCTATACGAAAGTATGGATGGATAGTGTGAAAGATATGTGTAAGAAAGTCGTGAATTCAGATCTAAGGGCTGATAGAGTGACATGGAAGATAAGGATGTACTGTAACGACCCCACATATAGGTGTTAAAAGGGCAGGGAGATAATGACTCACATTGTCTTAGCTTGCTGCCAGGTGTCGCCCCACACGTACACGCCGTGCCTCCGGACCAGCACGGCACTTGTTCCAGGATACTTCTGTATGGCTTTACAGAGACTATCAGCCAGGTCCCGCTCGAACGGTGTATTCTCAATTATGGGAACGATTAATTTCTCATCATAACGTAGATAGCGACCTAGTTGGGCGTCTTTTATACCCTGGAATTAGAAAATTTGTTCATTTAACTTTAAAGTGTGCTTAATGTCTCTTAAATTTAAAGTACAAAAATAAGTTTAACTTTAAAATCAAGTTTTTTAGATTACTTATTCTTGGAATTTCATTTTACGAGGTATTGGTTAGAAAAACTTATTAGTTTTTCTTTAGAACAGATATTCCATTATTCTAGAGGTCGGAACGTCACAAGGTTGGCTCAAAGTCTCTTAAATGGTTCAAAACATTACTATTTGGTATATTAAAAAAGTAATCCTGAGTTCCGGAGCATGATTCTCAATCGACGCAAATATATAAATACTAGTTTTATTGATACATATAATTGTTGCAAACAAATGCGAAATACATCGCGGCCATTATACTTTCATCGGAAATTGTGTCATTTTGAGGAAGTCGTGAGATAAAGTGATGTAAAATAAGGATATCTAATGTTATAAGGTAATATGAGAAAAACGAAAATAATTTGAAATTTACAAATATTTATGTAAAAACTTTTGTTTACAAAGCTTACATTTGGCTGTGAAACAAGATATACGGATCTGATTGTGTTCAAATAATGATCAATTCCTATCTAGCCATTTAATTTGGATTAAAGCCATTTCTCTTAACTCTTACTTTGATCATCTCCTGGTGCGTGATGATAAACTCCTTGTCATACAGCAGCGTGCAGCGCACAGCGTGCGGCGAGTGCGTGTGGATAACTGCGCCGGCGCCGCGCCACCGGTATGCCAGCATGAACAGCGGAGTGCACTGGCTCTTTTTAAGACTGAAAATTTAAGTAAGTATATCAAACTCTAGAGCTCCACGACAACAGCCGTTGCAGGGATGAGAAGACATGATATTACCCCCGCATGTTGATAATGCGCTGGAATATTGTAAAATTTACATCCGCGTGATGTCATCCGTAATTAAAAAGTATAGCTAACAAAATCATTCTAATAGAGAATTAAATTTATTAATAATTATGGAATTATTATTATTAATAATATAATTATTTAACAATTGTAATTTAATTGTATAGGTATCTTTTAAAAATATGAACTATATGCTTTCTACCAATAAAAGTTAAATGCGGTCTTTTTATCATCCAATGCTGTGATGAAGAATTTATACTGGCTTGTATAGAATAATTCACATCATTTCATCTCATAAATGTTTTAATTAAGATCATTCTCAAATTTTCAATATAAGTGATCAACTGTGAACTATTTTCCTACTTAAATAAAGACAATAGCAATAAAAGCATTAAACAAAATAGTATTGCTAATGGAGTGTTGAAAGTCACCAAACGTCGTTTTACGTCACAAAAATGGTGGCCAGGTGGATAATAAATCATTTGATATCTTGCTGCCTTCTTCCATAGAAAAAAGTAAATCACATCGGCGGATTAATAATAGTTGTAGGATTGCACATAAATAGTGCTTTACAAATATTTATCTTTGTTATATACTTTTTCTCTGGAGGAGGCAATTCTAAGTCTTCATCGTTAATTGTTTGCACAAACAAATCATCCGGCTTCATTCTCTCTTTTTGCACCCCAGATGGCGCTATGTAGATTTTCTCTCTGAAATAAATGAAATCTATTATTATTAACAATATGCAACAAATGCATGTCAATTTGTGTTAAAAGCAACATTCAATTGAGATAGGGCAATGCAGACTTTCTTGGTATTTCCTGCTGTACAACTGAGTTGATACAATCACAGAACAACATCTCATAGATAATTGACATGTAGTAAAGGTCAGTTCTGAAATTCACTCAGTAAACTACCAAAAAATCTATTTTATGAACTATTATTTTACAAAGGACTTCAAAAAAATGAAATCTATAGATGCAATGCCACTAAAGTGAACCAGAGCTGGTTATGAATATCAATGTTTCCTTTTCGTAAAATATCCACTGTTTAGCTCCAGTGGAAATGCACCTTTTATTTCACTCATGGAGAGATAAGACTTGGCTAGTTGCAGACCACTTTCGAGTTCCCTCTGTAACTTTGACTACGCTTAGTTATTATTTCTACAATTACATTTACAATGTGGTACTTACCCTTCTTTTATGGATATCCCACCACCGGTTCCTGTGACCCATCCTAAGTGATAGAACTGTTTGCACAGTTCAGGTATTAGATTTCTAGGATGTTCCTGTAAACCAAATTTTATCTATATAAATAAAAACATTCTTATCTTAATTAATATTAAAAGATACTCTATATAAAAATTAGAATGCTGTACAGTATAATTTTTGAACAATAAGATAAGCTCTGTGTATAATTACTAATAAAATTGCATGTTCAGTAGTAAATATTTCATGGTTAATTTATATTACAATCATGTAAACATACGAATTCTGTATTAGTAGGTAATTGCTGTAATTTAATAATAAATTAAAAGAATAAGTTTACTTATATGTTGTATTACTTACAGCATCGAACTTCGACATCGTCTTGTCTTACGTTTCTATTGAATAATGATGTAAGATATTTCTTATCATTGAATGATCTTAATGATCCTCTTACGTTAGTTGTGTCTCATTGCATCTCATTATCACTGTTTGGACTATGACTGTTAGAGTATAGCAAATTCGAATTATTTAATAGCGAATTTCCAGATGTTTATCACTTTATAATTTGAAAAAGATACAGTTTCTACAATACAGTTTTCAATATTGTACCTATTTACAAGTTCCGCTTTATCATTAACTTAATACTATGTTTTGCAAATGAATGTCATTTTAATATGTCATATGTCACCTGATATGAAGTGCAAGACAACGTCAATTCGTTGTTGTTGTTTTTATTCGCTCGAGAGAGCAGGCAAGGGAACTGAGCCATACAGCCTCAACGTCAATTCAACAAATACTGTCAAGTCTTTGAATT
This sequence comes from Papilio glaucus, assembly GCA_000931545.1. Lineage (NCBI taxonomy): Eukaryota > Metazoa > Arthropoda > Insecta > Lepidoptera > Papilionidae > Papilio > Papilio glaucus. Next base: position 220,585 of record JWHW01010650.1, read on the forward strand.
TATTGAATTGCCATGCAAAAGACGTTCCGCGCATGAATGAGATCGCAATATACAAACTCTACTAGGAATGAAAAAGGCGACGAATTATTTTTTTTTTCCTTATCAGAGTTTCACTTTTTTTTCATTGGTCGCAAATAAAATAACACACAATGCCACAAAAGCGCACAATAATAGAAATAATATTTTAATTTGTTATTCGTTATCACGTAATCCGTAGTTTTAATTAACCAAATTACATAGTAGCCTTAAATTGCCATTCACAAAGCTCCGTAAAAGTCCGCTATTTTTGATTTTGTTTAAGAAATTTTAGGGATACCAGATGTAACTATGGAAATTTAGCTTAATTGGTGCGGTAATTCGTAATTAACTAAAACAAAGTTCATAAATTAAAAATAAACGTTGAATACGTAGGTATAATAAAGTCGTTTATATTTGAGATTTCTAAAAAACTCAGAAATCCTAAATATGGATGCATGCCTTAAGGCGGCAAAACTAAACAAAACAAAAAAACGACGAAATATACTCGGATATGTTCTGATCACCTTCCTCCTCCATATCTGGATGGAACTCCAAGCTCTGGAATGAGCGTTGAAGTCACTCAGGACAAGCATAAGACGGGGCTGAAATGGTTATTTTCATTAAAGTTATATGTAATATGTTATTGTAAGAATACATAAACAAAAAAAACTTTGATAAGAAAAAGAAAAAAATGTGCCAAATTCACAACTCGTACACCAAACTCATTTTGTTTGAAGGACAGTAAACAACAAAAAAATATGTGTTTCAGCTCCGACACCCAACTGCAGTTTACTCCTTACGAACAATTATAAAATACATAGATTAATAGATGAGATTAAATTGTAACATTTTTTTTATATAGTATACAATAAAATTGTTTTATTTCGGAGTCAAATACATTTAATTGTCATAAATGTTTCTAACAGATTCGATACTTATTCCTTATGTTAGTAGCGATGTATTTGGCATATTGGTTGCAATGATTCTATCGGTATTTTATTCTACGCTGGAACTAGCTGTCACTTTGACAACCAAGCCGAAACGAATTCGAATAAATGGAAGTCACGACTCTTATTTAATATTGCTCTTTGGTGTACAATCTGTACTGACTGGGGGATGTGTAAGATAGGTTGCGCATGAGATGAACATAACTTTTTTCGTGTAATGTTTAATTTTATTT
>JWHW01010650.1:227140-238373 GCA_000931545.1 Papilio glaucus
TTCTGTGAGGTCGTGGTATTTCACCGATCGAGCCGGCCCATTCGTGCAACAGATTTACCACGGGATCTACCACTGTTAAAACATATTGATGAACATCCATATATATTGGTGTATGCATTGGCGTACATGCTAGTCTATCCTCTTTTTGAGGAAAATTTTCGTCTCATATTAACAGTCACCAATTTTTGCAACACAATTTTCTCTTTTAACTCACACATTCAAATTGCCCGAACTACTGAAGAAATTATTATTACATATTTTTACATGTGTATGTACATATTTTTAATGCGTTGTCCAGGCCGCTTCTTTTGAAGAGAAATGCTCAGATGAACTTAAGCGATTAATGGAAACTGAGGAACAATTGAAAGATGCGATTCACAAGTTAGAGGAACGGGAGAAAGAGAGCATAAAAATGTTAAAAGAGGCGGACTGCATGTGGATGTGTATGGAAGACGCTTACAAGAAAAAAATGTATCAGTCACTAGAGAGACAGAAGCTTCTAGAAAAAGAGGTTATTTAATTTATTAATTTTTGTATATATTTTAAGATTACACTAATATTATTACGTTTTATTTTATGTATTATGAAGGTCGAACTTCGAATTGCACAATATTGTTAAATATAGCGACATAATAATTTAAGTAGGATTTTGTGGTTTTTGTAATAAGCTATAGCATTATTTATTAACAAAAGGCTGCTTTAAAATAAATTCAATCTTATTGAGTCGGGACCTGTGATTGGTAAATAGTTAGTTTTTCTTACGTTCAACGATAATCCGGGTGTTATTATTAATTTCAGCTAAGAGAAGTAGAGTTAAGTACAAAGAAATGGCGTAAAAATATGAAAGACCTAGAATTCAAAATTGAAAAAGTGGACAAATACCGAGACGAAGTGAGAGAGAAAACGTCTCAGAAAACTAACGACGTTAAATACATTGACACGGAAATAAAAGATTTGCAGGGTAGGTTAGAAAATAATAGAAAAGAAATTGAAGCAACCAAAAAGTCAATTGTTACAAAAAAAGAAGCTACAGATGTAAGTTGTGTTTGATCAGTCATTTTGATTGTTGTAAATAATATCGATTTAATTGTAATTTGTAATGTAAAATTAATGATGTGAAACAAAAACTGAGAAAGGATCACACGTTATAATCGTTAGAACACAGATTTACATTCCTCCAGATCCAGATACCATGTTCCAAATTTGAGGTTTAAAAATGAAGGCCAATTTTCTTCTTTAGTTGTGCAAAAATATTTCAGATAATTGATTATTTACTTGTTCGTGCACTTTTATTTCCTCGAGTCTAGCTGTACACGATTTCATAGCATTAACGACATTTTTTTGTAAGAAACACGAAGATTTCGAATACGTACCGCGGGAAACGCCTAACTGCGGGATTATATTAAGTCGCCAATTAGCGAGTTTTAAATGGATTTACTTCTGTAATGTCGAAAGGTATCAAGAAGAATGTTTGATTTCTACAATACAAAATGTCTAAAAATAAAAGTTCCTACTACTCGAGTCCTTTTCATTAGAATTGAAGAGAGACAACCCAACCGAAACTCACATAGAGAAAATTTGGTCGTATTTAAGTTTCGTAAAAGGTGTGCAAGTAACAAAACGATATCATCCCAATGTCATTTGAGTTGACTTTTCTCAATTTCATGTTATAAAATTATGATTAAATTTTTACAGAAAAAAATTGCAAAATATACGGAAGATATTAAGAATTTGGAAAAAGTTGTTGCAGAGGAAAACAAGATGAAAAGGGAAAAGGAAGTTCAAGGAACAAAAATTATCAGGGAAGCAAGAGAAGATTTGCAAAAGATTTGTGGAATTTTATTAAAGAAAAAATTAGAAAATGAGGACATGAGAGCGGAGGTCTGAATATACTATGTGATAGAGCTCTTAAATTAAACCTACTAAAATGTTTGTGCAGAAGTCAGTGAGGAAGGTGTACCAAAATGGAAATAGAAAAACTGTTTGCCTCATTATATTGTGACTATACGATTAAGAAAGATTAGTTTTAGGAATGCGGTAATAATTATCGGAGTTTGTGATTATTGTATTCATTTAGATGGTTCCTATACAAGTTAGTATACAATGGTTTACAAGGATTTGGCATGGACCAAACGAACGATGTTATACTTAGTCCAGTTATGTCGAATGCCAGGCAGGGTCGGAAGAATATCAATTGCAGGAGTGCGGTGCGATGTGTTAGGAATGATAGAAACCAACCGATACTAAGGAGTGTCTTAAAGACACTGATACAAAACTTTATGTGTCAAATCTAGGTCGTACGCTTCAGGATAAAACGCAACGGCCAGGCAAATCATTGTACACTAATTTGTACAGTTCCCATGATAAAAATGTGAACGTAAATTTAAACCCACATACACTTTTTTAGTTTTGAGTACTAAATAGGAATAAGTTATAAAATATTGAAAAATAAAACTAGTTTAGCCTAAACAAAATAAACACTATTCATTAAACTATTACAGAGAGCAGCGTTGTCATCAGAAATTGAATTATTGCTACAAGCACGTGACAAATGTCGAGACAAATGCGATTTAAGGCAAAAATCAATTGAAAATGAAATTAAGAATCTCGATAAAGAAATAATCGAACAACAAACGAAATGCGGCAAATGTAACCAATGTACTGACACGTCAGAAATGAGCAGGTTTTGCATCGATTGCCCCAGATGTTTGGAGGAAAGACGTTGTGTGTTACAAGGTGATCATTGCAGAATCGATCACACTATGGACTGTGTTTGCATGACAGTGAAAAGGAAATTTTTGGATAACGTGTTTGAAAACATGTATACCGTGCTAGAGAGACAAATAAAAAAAGGTAGCGGGAAAGCGGTAGCCGATCAGGTTTTGGAGTGTTTGAAGAGAAGTAGGAACGGTAAGCTAGATGATCGGACTAGAAAAATGCTACAAGAATTTATACTGACAGCTGTGAAAAAGCATTTAAATTTGACCATAGTAGGTGGCGCTGTTAAAACTAGATGCGAAGTAAGTATTCACAATCTTTTTTCTTGCTTACTTCGGCATTACCACAGAGTATCTTTAGATTGTACCAGCAATAAATTATTTGTACAATGCAATGACCAAACACGGAAGTGGGCAAAATTATTTGTAAATCATGGCGATTGATGAATGTTGTAAATTAAGTTATGTTTAAGAATGAAATATGAGAGTCTCGGATGCAAAATTGTCTAATTCAATTTTAATTACAGATGGATCCAGAAACGTACAGGCAGTTGATGATTTGCCTGCAGAAAGTACAAGTTACGAAGCCAGAGAAAGTTGACAAGGGAACACTATCCAAAAAGGTAATGATGCTGATAAGCGTCATCCTTAATAATTTGCATTACTGATATTATTTTTAAAGAAGGAGGAAAACGGTTTACGTGTCGAAGTTCGGACCTATCGGAGGTCCTTCTTCAGGGTGAGTGGGATCGATTCGCGGTCGCGCCCCGCCTCGCACTGATTATCTCTTAGTATATTATTGGGTATTTCTTTGTAAGTGGTAGAGGGCGCCACAACAACATCTGTTGCACGAATTGGTCGGCTCGACAGGTGAAAAACCACGACCTTGCAGAAGACAGGCGTGAAGTAGAAGATCTCTGTCTTTTGTTTGATGAGTGAGGTGCCGGAGGGCTATTATGGTCCTGCGCCCCTTCCCATCCTTTTCAAATACGGACAAGGCGGGAAGGGGAAGAGGATTTGACGGGGGAGGGAATGGATAGGTAAAGGAAATATCCTTCTTTCTGTATATCTTATCTTTGTCCATTTATAGATAGACAACTTATCTACAATTCAGATACCTACGGCGGTCACTTACAATTTTTGTGTTAAAAGCTCCGTTTGCCACCTTCTTCCCTTAAATGTTTTCGTTATTATGCATTTGTACTATAATTGAATGAATAACTTCTTTTATTTATAAACCAGATATTAGTAAAACTATTAATTTACTTCTAAAACGCAGGCGCCTTGTAATCGCTGGGGAGGTACCAGTGAATGTAATTGCCCCAAGGGTCCGAAGGACTGCATATGCACGAAGAAAGCTCCGCCGCCGCCGCACGACCCCACGCCGTGTCCAGTAGACGATGACTACGACGATGAAGTAAATACATTTTATTTATTGTATGCAATACATTTTTCTGCACTTTATGTGAAAAATGTAGTACTTCTTAACAACATACTTATTATGTGTGTGATAAAAACTAATACTTGCACAGTTAAGTTATTTTAAATTGGAAAAAAACTGGCTTTCATGGAAATCAAGGTTCTTCTATTTATTTTCGTAACTGGTTAAATTATTTCTAGTGTTAAGATTGTAATAAATGTACTGGAGTAGTGAGACACGAGCAACAGACAGTCATCAGAAAATGTTGTTATCTTTACAGGAAACTAAGAAAATATGTCCTCACAAAGAAAAAATAATTTGTGGACCGGAATGTGGAAAAGAAGATGAAAAATTCAAACAGATGATGAATGAAATTGCAAAATCGAGATGTGATACTTGCCACGGTTCGACTTGCAAAATGTCCAAGAACATGAGAACTGCACCGTGCGTCTTGGAGCCGGAAATTTCGAGCACAATACCAACAAGAGACTCTGGCTTACCAATACCTAAATTGAAACCAAATTTAAAGAATCAGGTATGAATAATTTCTTTGATATACATATGGTATGCAAAATAAAAAAAATAAATTTTTACATTCCATTATTTTTATCTCAAACTTATTCTAAAATCATGTTGGTAGGTAAAGTAAGAATAGGGGTAGTAATACGTAAGCGGTAGTAACAGGTGAAGGATAATAATAGATTAGTAGGGTAGTAGTAACAGTTGATAGGTACCTAGTAATAGTAAAGAGGGTAGTAGTAGGTAGGAGGTAGAAGTAGGTAGGTGGTAAAAGTAAATAATGTTTAAAAGTAGGTAAGTGGTAAAAGTAAGTTATGGGTAGAAGTGTGTAATCTGTAGAAAGTAGACGTAAGTATGGGATACAAGTAAGTATGGTGTAGAATTTAGAAGTAGACTATCAGATTACTCATGTGTATAGTGCAGCTTACAGGCGCTATACACTAAAGGGTGCGTGGCATGTCCACGTCTGACTACCGTGGCAACCACGTTTCAGTAAGAGGAACACGAACATATATCTAGTAAAAAATGCAACTCGCTACATTTAAAATTCAAAATGTTCTTTTATTAAAACATATTTAATTTCAGGGCTATTGTGATTGTTTCTATCCTGCAACCCATTCCAAATATGATCAAGGTAGGTAGGATGTTTGCAATTACTTTTAATTACTTTATGGGAGTACAAAATATTCATTTCTTGATTAATGAACATAATCGTCTACACTCTAGGTAGCCAGCCAAGAAAGCTTCTTATCGAAGAAGTGATGGGAAATTATAATGACGGTCATACCGAGCAAATGAGTTCGGTGATAAGTTCAGACACCACCGTAACGACGGCATAATGAAACTCAATTTACGTCATCGAGCGTTTGTATAGACATATCAAGGTACTTACGAGGAAATGGCCGGCTGAATTTTATGTATATTTAATTATTAAATATTAATAAAGCGCATAGAAGTTTTATTTACATCCAAAACACGAGCGGTCATGCATAATGTATTACAATATTCTAAAGTTTTTATATTATAAAGATAAAAATTTAACTACTTTTCAATAGCTATGTGAATTTAAGGATATACTTTTCCAGTTATCTTTTATAAAATTCCTATAGCAAATAATAATTTCGTATAACGCAAATTATATTTCGACGACATAACAACTTATTATTTCGAGATTGTTTGTTTTGTACTCTCATAACTAACATAATATAGGTTGGAATATTCAGAAAAACATCTTTGTAATTTTCTAATAATTCAATTACAGATACCAAACAGTTAATTAAAAGAGAGCATGCAGCTCCCTACACATGTCCTATAACAATTAACTTAAATGATTGTTTTATAAAAATTGCAAAAACACCATCTGGGGCTTCAGTACTTGAATTTAATAAGGATTTTGTGAAAGTCATAGAAGACGGAACTAAAATCAATTCACTTTCTCAATCATATTTAAAAGTTACAGATTCCGGTCAGATTTTGATAGAATTTAGATCTGAATCGAACAACATTGAACAGAACAGCGTTGATAGAACGATGAAGCTAAAAAATATACTACCGGGATGTTTATTTTTTAAAGGAAATAGAAACGTGTCAGAGTTAATCCAAAAAAGCGTTGACAATATGCCAGATGTAACACATTTAGATCACAAAAATGGTCAAATACAACCAAATGCCGTTTTAAGAAAAACTCCATCAGGTATCGTTTTGATCATTGCTACAGAACCACTCGATCAGGTTCAAAACAGATTGCTCGCTTTATCACCCGAAACATATACAACTATAAAAGTTTTACAAAATGACAATAGTGTCTATGAATTTCCGGGAGTATTAAAATCCACACCTTCGAGGAACTATGTCCTCGCTATTGACAAGGAATTTGAAAAGTGTTTAAAAGAAACAGTTAAAAACATAATCAAGGATGACAGCACTGCGATTTTGACATTAATGAAAAGTGACTCGGGCAGTCATTTGGTTAAATTTGGATGTTATTACACTGAATCTCAAACTGAGATCGGTATTTTAAAGAAAACACGATCGGGGAATATTAAAATTATTTCCAATGTTTCCCGTGACCTTAGCTTACTTAAAAAAAACATGTCGGAATCTGAAGACGCAATAAAATTATCAGAATGTTGCAAAGAATTAGTACAAAATTTACCGAAAACAAAATTTTATCACGTTACATTGCACCAACCAAAAAATAACCAGTTTCCTTCATCGAAAAATATTAAAAAAATAACTACAAAACAAAAGCAAGTTGTAAAGTCAATGGAAAAATGTGTTACCCCTTTAAATGAGGATTTGAAAACAAATTTTATTAACAACATAAAAAGTTTCTTAGATCCTTCAAAGTCTTTACCAATTAAGTCTACCGTCTCTGACAGTGTAATATTATTTGTACGAAGACGTTGTTCTAAGTCCAATTTATTATTAAAATTTACTCGTTCGAGCAATGTCTATGTATCAAAGGTAAAGAAAAGGACTATTAAAGAAAATGCTGCAATTATATGTTCATCATTAAAAAAAATGTTAAAATATACACAAGTGGATAATAAATTAGTGGGTACCAAAACATTGGTACAAAATGAGAACGATTCTTGCGATTTATTGAAAATTGATTCAAATATGATATATCAAGAGGTTTCAAAACTAAAACAATCAGAAACAATTGGTACTATGAAATCGTCTAGCAATAATATCGGATATCCAATGCACGGTAAAATAACTCTGATAAAATCGGAAAAAACTACGCCGCATATTGTGATCAAACCAACAGCAGGGATGTCTTGTGTGTACCAGAACAGTGATTTTAATGAGTTGAGTGAGGTCGGTTCTAGAAACATTATTGACGAGAATAACAATAAAACGAATGAAGAAGTCAGCACCTGTGAGGACAATGAAGTTAAAAATCCTTGTTGGGATTCCTTGAGATTTTTGCCACCGCAGCTTCCTTCTTTCCTTGGAGAAGTTGTTCACATGTACAATTAAATATTTAAAGTACATACTGATGAGATTTAAATCACTATTGACATTTTGTGTACAGTGAAAATGTGTTGAATTTATGAAACTTACTTTCCAATGTAATTAACGAGCACAATATCCGTATTATATTTTAGCTTCAATATTTTCTTTGTTTAATATCTGTTTTATCTGCCTATAGATATTTAAAACTACGTCTAGTTGCCGTAAAAGAGGCATTTGTGGATGTATCAGTCAGTCCGGTTCTTCTTTTATAGCGGTTTTGAGATCTAATTATCGACTCTTAGAAAACAAGTTATACGCTCCTGAGAAATTAGTCAGCAGAAAGTGGGTCAAAGTATCAGACCGTTAACATTCTTAAATAAAGTGTTATACGAAAAAGGGTCGCGTCCAAGTACTGTTGCGATTACTTCGCTGTAAGGGCCGGTACTATAAAGTTTTACAGGCAGCCGATCGATGCAGGACACGGGTTCATTTGTATTCCAAGTGGGAGCTTCACAAAATCAAGGAGTATGTGATTCGATTTCTATGCGCTTTGGATCTTTATAGAGTTGTATTTACAAAAAAGTTCAAGGTTTTATACTTTTTTTTTCATTGACAACCAACAATGTATTATATCGTACAATTTCAGATTTTTAGTTTTAGCTATGTTGCCCACATTGTAAAATAATATCCAGCTATACCCCATACTGTAGCAATTATTAAATTTGATTTACATTTATGTCATTATGCATCATATCTACAGCAAAAATGCCGAAGTTTAGATGTATGTGTGTACATGTGTGTGAAGGTTAACATGGTATGGGCATACCATAAGGGGGAAAGAATTGAATGAGGCAAGGGGTTTTAGATATAAATCTGAATTTTTGGTGATATGTTGGTAGGGGTAGACCTAAGAAAAGACGTATAGATTGCGAGAAGGATGAAATGAGCAAGTAAGGAGTGATTAATGTGGTGCCGAAACCACTTAAAAAGGGAACGACAGGCTGAGCAGCAAAAGTTCTTGTATCTCCTATTGGTTCCGATAGCTATTAGAGGCTATAAGAGCTTAGACAGTTGTTCAAACTGCTCCATTAAATCCGAGACGCAAAGATCCGATCCACTCATGTGAGATCCCGTGCTCGTTCGATCGGATATGTCAATCGAGTGTCACGCCGCGGGCCCCATACAAAACAGTTGCTCATCTAAATACGCCGACTACGAGGTCCCATCAAAACAATCCTATAATTTTCATACGTTGTTCCTACTGGAATTATTTCTAAGTAGAATAATAGAGCAATAAAATGTACTCTTTCCGTAAAGTAAAAGTGATTAAATCAATGAATCACCTTTATTTAAACTCTTAATCTACTCCCTGGGGACAAAAATAGAACGTCTTGTATGTACATATGTAACAAAACAATATTAGAAAGCATTTCGAAGGACAAGATATTTTCTAATCATGTTAAACAGAAAAGCATCCAATATCCTAAGCAGACAGATAGGTGAAACAAAATGTTTTTTCTAAATTCCTATTCAGGACGCATAGTACAAAAAAAAATATGAAAAGGGTAATGGAAAAAATAAAAAATATATAATTCTGCAAGGGCACATTTAACCTTCGTTCATCTAATTTTTTACTTAAACCAGACAAGAGACATGGAAAACATCTGATGTTATGGTCCGCTAAACATATGGTGACGCAGATTTAAAAAGAAAAAAAATATAGTATAGTCATCGGTCCTTTAAGAAGTATGTTAGGCGTGACATTGAATGATAGGATTAAAAATAGTATTATAAGGGAAAAGTGTGGCTTAAAGGATGATGTTGTGATGAGATTTGAGAAAGGTATGCTTCGGTGATTCGGGCATATTGAAAGTATGAATGAAGAGAGAATAACGAAACAAGATAATAAACGCTTGTTAAAAACAACACAAGATACATACGGTTCAAGCATTTAGTAGTTTTAGTTATTTTTATTCTTCTATTTATGTGTATTTCGTCATCAGACTTATTTTTATTTGCAAAAGAGAAATGTTTGCATGACCGGTCACAAAGACATATCGAAATCGAAAGAAATTGAATCCAGTCTGTGCTCACACTTGATGCGTTCCTGATAAAATCAGTCTGTAATCCTCCGCCAAACATCAAAAGCAAAAAACGTTCAAGTGTCGTGAACAGAAAAATAATCTTAGCTAAATCAAAGGCGAGCATCCCGTTAATGTTCTGAGAGTTTTCTTTTGAACTTTCTAATATAAAATGTTTTGTGAAATTAAATTTTACAAAGTGAACGAAAACAACTTTCTGGAAATTTATCTTCAATAGAATATAGGTGTCTGTGTATTAAAAGGCGATGAAATCCCATCTGGTTTGAAATAGCACATAGGAAAATGAGTATTGAGAGTTTTTTTTACATAATAGGGTAGATACTCGATTGTGATGTAAAATTATCACCCTTACCACAATAGATTAGTGAATACCGCACTCAAATCGGTTAAGCCGTTTCTGAGATTAGCGGTAACAAACGCACAGACAAACAGATAAACAGATAACAATTCTAATAATGATTGTTTTGGGGTTTATTGCGTTTATTAAGGCCCCCAATAATAGTTTTTCTCAAATATCTTCCATGTACACCCAGCGAACAGTAACACTTTTATTATATGTATAGATTTCTCCACTTCGTTCAGGTAGTATGCGAGTCTGTCCCGTGCTGCCCAGGTGTTATACGCACGGTGTTTTTGCACAAAAGTTTCTTCGATTAGAGATTAATCCGTAGTAGACAATGTTTCAACTTTTGTTGTACTAGAAATATGGCATTATGTCTGCGAATGACGCCCGGTTTCTAAAAGGCTGATCAACGGAAAAATTAGCTAGCTAGCTGTCAAATGTCCGAACAAATTTTATTCGAGTTGCCTGAAACATGATCAACTCTATTACTTTTAGAAACTAAAATCAATTTGACATGACTTTTTACTCGAGAAGAGTTGTATAGTTGAATAAAAATTTGACAAACCTCAGAAACCGAGTGTAAGTCTAATTATATGTTAATCTTTGCTTATAATTAATTTACAAGAAACAATTCAAATCAAAAGACTTTATCTTTCAGTTTGTTTTTACAGAATTCTGTCGCTTGGTTCATTTAACAATATCCTACGTAAAACGAGGCAAAGTTTTTTTTTTATTTTGCATTAGCGGACAAATTTAATCTGTTTTTGTCTTATTTAAAAATAATCTGTAAAAATTTTAACTAGATAATAGTATCAATTTTTTTATACATAAGTAAAACATATGAACGCAAATGCAGATGATATGGATTTTATATACTCGTAAAATACCAAAAGATAATTTCTATGTACCCATTTTAGTAAAGATTTAAGTCGCTGTAGTCACAATATGTCCATAAAACATTCCTGGCAAGGTTTCGGCTGCCACGTGTTCGCATTTGATTAATGGCCGCCATACAGTGGAGTTAGACAAAATCGAATCTCTTTGATGCAGGATCTTTACCAATTTTATTGAGCACGTATTACATTTTTTTTTTCATATTGGCAATACCATCATGTTGTGTATCAAGATTATGTTGTATTGTTGATAACTACATTAAAGTAAAACACATATT
>JWHW01010650.1:265100-278487 GCA_000931545.1 Papilio glaucus
AGTGATAACGCTGGCAGCAATCCAATGCTCCGAAAAAACACACAAAATTTTCCGCAGCAAAAATGCTAACGTCATTTAAAATCAAATGTATGCGTCCGGCTTCGTGGAGCACCATCCATAAATTGCATAGCACATACTATAATTTTACTTGATATTTCCGATTATAACATAACCTTTAAGAAAATAGTGAATAGCCAAGTAAATCAGCTGATGTTTAGTGACTCCATTATAAAGACAATAACTGCAAGAAGTCGAAGTGCTTTGGTGTAAAGTAAAAAAGGTGTACATAAAAAAAGAAGACGAACAGATATAGGTAAAAGATAAAATTGCTAAGTCAACCACTTGGCAACTTTCATCATCTTCATTCACAGGTCTTCTGTTTCCGTCGCTAGAACTATCTCCAGTCCCTCCCTGCATTGTGCCTTCCTCTTGACTTCCTGATACAATACGACGTTTGTTTTCTGTTTTATTTGTTGGACAAATGATCTTCTCGACCTTCCTGTCTTTCCTTCCATAATTACGTTTATAAGATCGTCGTGTCGTACCAAGGCATGGCAACTTTAACTTAAGTTAAATTGACAAGGTTACAGTATTAGGTTCGTATGACGTTGCGACAAAAAACCTTCGGCGTGTTTCATTTGTTACCCGTACTGGCTATGGCGCTAGGATGATTTTAATCTAACAAAAATGTCACATAAATTAAAATGTACATGAAAGACAGTTAATGAAAAAATAAATTTAATTCTCGAACGCAGTGACATCATGTAAAAAACCGCTGTAAAAAACATTTTGTGCGTGACGAGAAAACTTACAGCCTGCAAATGATTCTCGGTGATTAAATTCGAAGGCCGGACACAAAAGGCTTCGCAGATTGCAACGACGTTTAACTCTAACACGTTTTTAATTTTAAAATTTGAAACGAAGATGAGAAGCGTTATGAGTTTTAAAATAGATTTTTTTAAACGTCAGCGTTTTATACCTGCTTCCGGTACTAGTAATGGAAAATATAAATAACGAAAAAGTATATTACAATGTACTTTTAACTGATTCGTTGTAAGTTAGACATTTTTACAACACATCTGAGAAGCTGGATTTTCATATATTTAAGAAGGTGACAAACGAGCAAGCAGTTCATTTGATATTAAGCGACCACTACCCATAGACCACTACATATCTTTAATGGACAGAGAATTGAATGATGGAATTCCTCCTATTGTGCTTGGGACATGCGCTCCTGAGTTGGCACCGGTTTTAACGCGCCTGTTCCGGTTCTCGTACTCCTTAGGCATTGTCCCGAATTCATGGAAGACTGCCATAATCCAGCCGATCCCTAAGAAAGGCGATAGCTCGGATCCGTCCAACTACAGGCTGATTGCCATTACCACCTTGTTCTCGAAAGTCATGGAAACGACCATCAATTGCCAGCTCATGAGGTACCTTGAGGAGTACCAGCTGGTTAGCGATCGTCAGTACGGTTTCCGTCAGCGTCGCTCAGCTGGCGATCTTCTTGCGTACCTCACGCATCGATGGTCGGAGGCAATCGAGGGCAAGGGGGAGGCCCTGGCGGTTAGTTTGGACGTGGCCAAAGCCTTTGATCGGGTGTGGCACAAAGCACTTCTTTCGAAGCTGCCTTCCTACGAGCTGTCCGGGAAACTATGCGCCTGGATTTCCAGCTTTTTGGAGGTTGGAGCATCAAGGTCGTTGTCGACGGTGCATGCTCTGACCCGAAACCAATTAATGCTGGTGTCCCACAGGGCTGTGTACTGTCGCCCACCCTGTTTCTTCTGCATATCAATGACATGCTGCAAATTAGCAACATCCATTGTTTTGCAGACGATAGCACGTGTGATGCACTGTACACGGCCCTGTCTAATGTTTCTCGGGCTACTGCCGATGAGAACCGGATCAAACTTGTGTCTGAATTGGAGACCCTATTAGGTGAAGTCTCGAATTGGGGTCGACAAAATCTTGTTGATTTCAATCCCAAAAAGACACAATTCTGCGCCATTACCGCTAAAAAACAACCCTTTGTCGTAGATCTTCGTTTCGAGGACTTTTCCCTGGTTGCCACAGCCAGTATCGGTATTCTCGGCGTGGATATATCGAGTGACGTTCAGTTTCGCGGTCACTTGGAAGAAAAGGCCAAGTTGGCCTCTAAAAAGCTGGGTGTACTCAGTAGAGCGAAGCGGTATTTCCAGCCGACCACCGCCTTCAATTATACAAGGTGCAAGTTCGGCCCCACATGGAATACTGCTCGCATCTCTGGCACCCCAATACCAGCTTCTTCCATTTGACCGCATACAACGGAGAGCAACTCTAATCATCAATGACCGAGCCCTTACCGGTCGGCTTGATACTCTGGCCTTGCGGAGGGACGTCAGTTCCTTCTGCATTTTTTATCGTATATACCACGGGGAGTGTTCCGTCGAACTGTTTGGAACGATTCCTGCCGCCGAGTTTCAACACGGAGGAGTTTAGTTTAGGAGTTTGACGAGAGTCAACGGACGACACGACAGAGCGATATATGTTAAGTGAAGATTACCACAATATATTAGTGAAAACCGCTTCCAAATCGGTTAAGCCGTTTCTGAGATTAGCGGTAATAAACGCACAGACAAACAGACATACAGACAAACAGACAAAAATTCTAATAAGCATTGTATTGGATTTTATTGCGTTTATGAAGGCTGGGGGCCTTAGTTTTTCTCAAATATCTTCCATGTACAGACAGCGATCAGTTACATTTTTATTATATGTATAGATTATGTTATACTCTTACGTGTGGGACTAGTATTCATTCGATACAAAAATGACAACAGCTTTCAATGTGATTGCATATGTTATATTTCTATATTTAATTGTACTTTTGAATTAAATGTTGCGATGTTTATATTTAAAGATCTGTCAACATTATTTGCATTTCAAAATATGTGTCCCTTATTCAAAGCCCAACGAGAATGTTAAATTACACAACAATGTCGCTCAAAATGGTTGATGTATAAATTTTACCGAAAAAAATTCATAAGCTCACATTCCGACCAGACATTTTATGTCCCAAGGGTTAAAAGCTGACTCAATAAAAATGTTTTTGTCAGTCATATTTAAGCAAATTTATGTAATTTTGTCACGTGCCATTTTTATTAACAATATTTGACAACAAACATACATATGTAATTTAAGCGTGAGAGATAGAATGTCCTAGTAACGTGTGAACTATCCTTAAATAAAACAATAAACATTATTGCTTAACTCCAATCTTACACATTAAGTGGTGACATAATTGATAATTATTATTATTATATGTTAACAACGATATAATTTAAAGTAAAAATAAGTCGATAATTTAACTTAATATAACGTAGAAAATTCAACGATATCAACTATGACGACGTTGAACGGTCCTGCGGTATTTCCAAACCAATGTGACTTAGGGTGCTTCAAGATGAAAGCGTACTCCTAAGCCTAATGGTTAAAGGACTGTGGACTGCGAAACATGCACAACATGGTCGCGGATTCGAATCCGCCATTCGACTATTGTCGTGAAACATTTCCAACCAAGTGTAAGCTTGGTCGGGAATAATAAATAATAAAAAAATAAATGTTAGTAAATTATTTCGATAATCTACTAATGTTTCATATACATGTTCAAGTAGGGTTGGCGTCAGGCGGCCGGCCGTTGAAGACTAACCAAAACCTATTACAGTATGGCCTATGGTCGAACTGTGCCGACCTCAAATAAGAAAAAAAAGTGGGGAAAGGGCAGGGAGAAACAAGATGAAAGCGTACTCCTTCCTAACAGGCCGGCCGCACATCTACAGTTCCTCTGATATTGTGGATGTTCATGGGTGATCACTTCAGTTTAAGCGTTGCTCTTTTGCCCCCTTCATCTATAAAACAGACACCTCAGCCATATACCCATTAGTGTAATTACTCGAAACGTCGGCAACATAAAAATTAAATAAAAGCTATAAAATTCGTAAAATGTATTAAACTTTAATGCGCAGTATTCTTGTAAATATAAAAGTATATAAATATAAGATGTCATTATGTGATAGAAGTTGTTGAAAAATGTACATAGACTGAACATTATGTGACGGTGGAGGATATTACCTATTTTCAGGTTCGAAGCTATCATTTACATCTGGCGCTGTACCAGGAAGAACTAACATGCAATATGGCAAAGACATGAACTATAAATACGTATAGACGCCACTGCTGAAGAGGATATTGCCAATTTTCTCACGTCCACAGACGGAATGAGAGCGCTCGGTGTCGCGTCGATGCCTAATCCCGGTCACCATAAACACGATCTGCCCGCTCGTAAAGTCGTGCTTCCTTTGTTTATTTTAAAAAGACATCGCATGCTTTATCCAGTTTTTTAACTTATACACTTTTGTACATTCAATTTAAAAATAGAATTCGGACGTTTATGAGTCCATTTGATAAGAATACGTCCGAATTCGATTTTCAAAACGCAGAAATGGATTTGTCAAAGTCTGAAATTGAAGTTTAAAACCTAGTTTTCTTTATATTTACGCATTCTTACGCACAAGGGTTACTAATGGTCACTCTACGAATCCCAAGTTCGATTACGAGTCGAGGTAAAATTTATTAAACTTTCTCTTAATTAAAAAGTGTATTTTTAACAGTTACGTTACAAGATACTCTGAAATGCAATGCAGTTTACATAATATTGCGTGCTACCCAGAGGTAACGGGATTTCATTTGGCTCGGTCTTGACAATTTTTTTTTTTAATCATTTAGGCATACAGGTCTCAGGCTCTTAAAAATCTTCTACTACCGTCCTCCATTTCTATGTCACTTATCTGGTCACTACAATTTCGTCTACGATGTTCTATATTAACTGCGCCTCACATTCACACGCAATATCCTTTTTTAGGCCCCACTTTGACACCATTTTTGAACACCTTGAACAGCTTGCTTGCTTTAAACAAACAACCTCTAATGTCCCAAAGTAACTGAAATAAATATATATCTCTAGATTAAGATGTAATCACGGATTTGAGATAACGTAGATCGCCGGATTTAAGAGATACACTGAGGTAATGGAAGAGAAAAGCCTACAAATTTACGTTCAGGTTTAGGTGCTTCCATTATATAACATACGGCAACTCATGTTTACACATTTTATTGCTTGACAAAAAGCATTATAAACAAAAAAGATAACGCCCGTAGCCTACACGATAGAAGTGGAACTTGTTGAAAAACGTAAACAAAATATAATAAAGCTGTTGTCGTACATTACGTAAGATGATGACGTTAGTGGAACTATAAATAAAACATTATCTAATTTTACAGAATAATAACTTTCATTTCAAATTGATATAAACAATATTACTTTCGACACAAAGCTTTAATACAATGATTCAGTTTTGTTGAGCCAGTGAATAACTGCGTAATTCAAAGGTAACACCGAGCTTAAAGCGTAAAGTTTTAGGCTTACGCGTCGCTATTAATTTTAACTTAAAGTCACCTGTGACAGAATTGTAAAAAGATTTTTTGTGGTAGAAGATAGAAAACAAATTATTCACCAGATCTTAAGTAACCAGGAATCAGAAGAATAACAACAGATGTGCTGAGGTTTCACTTTTAAAGGGGTTGAGGGGATAGAAACAGGAAAGAAGAACAACTCCTCACTCGTTAGAAGAAATTCACAAGTATGACTACTTATGTTCCTGCATTATATGACGTCGTGATCCTCATCGGTTGAACCGTGCCACCCGCAAAAATTTTAATAAAAAAAAAAAGAGATTTGGTAATATGCTCCTATCTGTGCGAAGCCAGGGCGGGTCGCTAGTTTATAATAAATACCTCCGTTAGATACACATTTCTTAGTTAAATTTAAATAAAGTTTCGTGAAAGATATTTTATAAACTAATGAAATATCGGCTTAACCCCAGTCCCGCTCACCCGACAGGGCCGACGGGCTCAAAACTAGTCGGTACATACACGTGAGTTAAGCTTACTTCATAAGTATTAAAGATGTGTTGAATGGATAAAGCAAATATAATCTAAAATTCGATTTTTATATTAAACAGTAGAATCGTGTTAAGAGAAAAAAGTGTTCGGAAGCACAAAAATTCTTTACTGTACCGTGATAAATCGAAAAGAGCACGAAGTTATCGGATAAGAAAATATTGAACCCAATAGTCGCAGCACATCTTGTGATTTATTTGCTCAAGAAATGGATTGAATTTTGTTTCGATATCCAGATGGTCCAATCTCAACTTTATATTCCCCTTTTTGCTAACGCAACATAACTGTATCTCGACCTTCTTTGAACATTTTTTGTTATATCATAAAACGACGAGCCGAGGAGAATGTTCAACTGAACGTAAGTAATACGTCTACTATACCCAAGTTCAGTCGATTTAATTCTTCTTTGTCTAACCCTTCCGGTTAATACGGTTGTTTGTGATGTCACTATCAAAAACACGCATTAAACTTGCTGAGATGCTAGCTGTAGTAAAATTTATTTAATATCATCGTAGACCAGATACTGCATGGATACTTGGACTTCTCCAAGGCCTCACATTATAAAGGCATAAATTTGTGCAATTTATTCATCGTTTAGTCTAATGCATGAAGTGCCTCAGTCCCACCTACTTCCCAACTCGATGCACTTATTTCCTTTCTTTCTCTGTACCTTTGATACTGTTTACCTTGAGGAGTCATCAACAGCATGCATCATCAGCTATACTTGCCTACATGAAACTACAAGTCTAAGTTGCGGAAGTTGTTTGTAAGTAGATGGGTAACTGGGTTTCTTAATATTACTTATTACTGCTATCCCTAGCATGACATTGAAAAAGATTATTGATAGAATAGAAAGCTGCTATTTCTTTGTTTTGTACTCTTTTTGTTTGTTTTTGAGTGGATGCAGATGTATTAAAATAATCTTCATTAATACACTACGGCGTCGGCGGATGCGGCAGACGTAAACCGCTGCGGATGATCGCTGCTTCTATAGCTATCCGCTATCCGTGGATGCGGATGCGATCCATACAAAGCGTGCCGTCGTGGTTGTCCGTAGTTATCCGCAGTATCAACCGCAACACGCCGCTTTCCGCCTAACATCAGGTTTCAAACGTTAGATATTATTGTATTATCAGGTACCTGTTACTAATTTTAAGGCTACAGGCTCTTTACATGCTTATAAACAGTTCATTAAACGACTTCCGAAGAGCCTTTGATCAGAGTAAAGTCCTTAAGGGGCTGGTGTTTAACTTATTTATTTGCTTCTCGCTCGAGTTGTTCCGGAGCCAATGATGTGAGTTGATTCTATAAAGACCCATGTAGAGACAGCATTTGAATTTTCTTGTGTTATAAATAAATTAGTTGATCATCAGTAAGCGCGATTTTTTTTAAACTAGTGTCAGTACTAAGAAAGAATAAAATCTGAGACATTTGAGATTCGATCTCTGTTTTATGGTTGAAGGTGACAAACGGCTAGGTCGCAGCAGATGTTTTGCAACCGTTAAGACAATACGAGTAGGAAGGAAGAAGGGAGAAGGAATGGTTGTTAAAGTGATTGAGCCTTCATTAATATCTTCTCTGATTCAACAAATCAAAAGATAAAAAATACTTTACGCAAGATTTAAGCACTTTTTATTCAGTTAGAAAAAGTATAAATATAAAAAGTTAAGTAATAAATAAACTTAAGTATTTTTATAAAATAATAAGCTTATGCTGAGTGTTTTAAATTGCTACCGCTTAGCGGAAATGAGTACTTGATTCGCACTTCGCAACTTAACCAACTTAAATTTAAATCTATGACTTTTTCTTTATAATATTTTCATTTTAAATTAAGGAATAATGTTTATAATTGTTTCGTGTAATGAATTTAAACTATTTAACTAAACTACGAGTACAATAATAGTACAGTCATCACTAAAAGCAGATTTTCACCAATACCTTGTTAGACAGGTAATGTATCACGACAAATTAATCATCATCCTCCGGCCCTGTTCCCACTACATGTGGGGTCGCCACATCATGTTTTCGTCTTCTAAATCGATCTATCATCCGTCATTTCTGTAGTCAGTGTCATCTTTGGCATACCGCTAGCGACATATCCCTCCAACTTCATATCTAAAACCCTCCTTGTCACATACCATTGATGACATGTTCCATATCACGCAAACCTTTTGCTACTTAATTTATCAATCACTAGTGCTACTTTCAGGTTTCCTCTAACACACTCTTTCGTACCTCACGAGACGAAATATATCAACATTTCTGTGTTTCTATATATAAGTGAGATGTTGTAGGTAAAATATTTCCATGAGAATACTTAAAAAGGTAATCCTAAATATATAAATAAATGTCAAATATACTCCAGAAAAACTGTCTGTCAGTAGTTCTATTTAAACTATAAGCGATACAATAACTATGTACATATTCTGTTAAATAAAACTTTTATTTAATCTTAAATCATTGTACAATTTAATGCTATAAATCATTGAACGTTCACAATCCGGTATGGTCTAGTGGCTAGGATACCTGGCTCTCACCCAGGAGGCTCGGGTTCGATTCCCGGTACCGGAATCTTATTTTGTAGTTTCTTAACATTTTTATAAAGAATTTTCCTGTAAAAAAAGATCACGAACTGTTACCTTCTTCGATATACAATAAAACGCGTGTTATAAAAAAGACAGAGATTAAAAAAGAAACTAGGCCAAAAGACGCGGAAGGTGAATGGACTCATCTATAAATAACGATCAAGCTACGACGTGAAACATTTTATCCGTGCAACTTTTAAAACGAACTTATACATGAAGGAAACGAATGTTTGTCGAAATTTATAATAAACACTTCTTTGAAAAAAAAAATCGCTCATTCAATGGACTGCTTATACTTTGGAATAATGAGTGTACAAAATTATAAACTTACCACGATAAATATTTATATTTGTCTTTTAAATAAGTATCTACTATAGAATTAAATTTGAAAATTCCGAGGCGAATTTAGTTATACTGTCGTTTGCAGATAAGTAGGTTAAATCTCGAGAAATATCACCGAGTTCAATTGAAATTTTGTACCAATTAATGAAGCTGACTTCGGACGACTAATTAGAGAATTCGAATGACTTTTCCTATTCAAATTTTATTCACAAGTTACCTCATTTTCATAATTTTTAATATTACTCGTGGAACTAGGTTTCAGGGTTTTTCTTATCCTTTTTTTTGGCTGCTTGTTGTTTTTAAATCTTAAAATTGGCGGGAAGAGCATTTTTTAAGGTTTTCCTAGTTTTGAATAGATTATAATTTAAGTGTATAATTTTTATAATAGTCCAACTGAAGCCAGTCTCTGACCGATTCGACAGTACAGATTTATAAAACTATAAGCAGCCCCTATTGTTTTCATGTACTTTCTACTGAAATCCATTACTGTCTATCCACTTACCTTGTTTCACAGCAAGATGTGATTTTTGTAAACAAAAGTACTTTTAAATTCGGAAATTACAAAATATTCTCGAAAAACAACTTTGTTCTCATGACATTAGCTATTCATATTACGCAATTTCACTTCACTCTATTCACGATTTCCATAATGTTACAACATTTCCGATGAAATTATAAAAAGTGTAATGGCCGCCAAGTATGTATGTTACATGACGTTTGTTTATTTACAACAATCATATCTTGCAATGAAACAAAGTATATATAATTATTTATTAGAACTTTATTTATAACATATTATTTCTGTTGTACAGTGTGAGGTTTTATTTAAAAAATAACACTATCTTTGTATAAGAATGATTTTAAGTTAAATTCATGCAACCATTTAATTTACTGACTACAGTGCAGTTTTCGCCATCTTATAACTTCAGTGAAGGAACTAGTTTTGCAAGGTTTTCCCATTATCCGGGACAGAGCTTACGATTTATGAAAGCCTGCCGGGACAATGTTGGAACGGAATTTAAGTAACCCTATTTGCAGTTTTAAACTAGTTTAAATAAAATTAAAAAGTGAAGATTAACACGTTTTTTGAATTAAAAACTTCTTTTGCTGCGTTAGACGATATTTGGTAGGGCAAAATCTTTAAGGGCCGCGTGTACAACATGCGTCAGCAACATGCTTATTTGAACAGTTTCTACGAGCTTTTTTCCTTTTATTCCTCTTCTTATATTCGTTTTGAATTTTATTGTTAAGATAAAAGAGTTTATTGTTATGTATTGTCTCGCCTGTCTTCAGTTTTCACTTCTTCTTTCTTCTTCAATTAGAAGGGGGAGAAAAGTAAATGTTTGGTATTCTTTTATCTTCTTCATTTAAATTCATATACTGTAAAAGCATTGTTCACTTAGGATTGCGGTTCCCGTAATGCGATTCAACTGAGATATTTTAACTGGTTAAAATTTTTGACTATGCGTAGTCACTAATGATACCGTAAGATAGTAAACATTGTTTATGATCTCGACGGAATATGGTAAACTGAACTAAAAACTACAATTTGACGTATCACATAAAACGTAACAAACCTTTTCATTATATTATTATCAAGTAAAACTTAACAAACCAAACCTATTTTTCATTCTAACTTACACTTTAATGTTATCATTCCACAATCTAACGATTTAACCCCGACTGTTTATAAACTATCGAGAAATTACACGTCACATATTCAATGATTCATTCGAATCGCAATCCGCCGTCAGTTTATAAGTTATACAGGTAGTGGCATTATAAACTACCCGCACCGCGAAGGAAGTTCACAATTTGATGGTGACAGATACCTGCACCGTGGTTGCCACGCCACTATTTACCCCAGTTGTTTTATGCCCGGCACATAGTCATTTTTTAAAAATTGTAAATAGATCTTCCTATGATAAAATGTATATTATTTATATTGTTTAAAAATGGCGAAACACCACTGTTCAAAAATATGATTTCAAACAAAATAGGATTTGTTGTAAAAGATTTTACACGTTGAAAAACAATTTACGATCGGAATATTTTACCTAAGCTCAATTCGAGGGGAACGTGCGAATACTGGAATAACTCTATTTGCAATACGTCGGCTCTACCCGGAGGCATAACACGCGGAAATCATATTAAGTTGCAATATTCCGCTCCGTGTAAATTTAACAAGCCGTTTCAGCCGACTTCGCTTAACATATTTACTACGCCACGTTTTGCCGACTTCTTTAAATAAAATATTTTAAATTTTCAAATATCTAGTCCTAAAGGAAATGTTTTTTTCTATATGGGAATCGGTGTATATCGATAATTGTATGAGGTTGGGTTTATGGCAAGAGGTATTTGACTGAACAAGAAAAACATAAAGTTTAAAGATTAAGTCCCGAAGACACGACAAATCTAAATATACAAAGGCGATGTGTGCATGTATGTATGCACGTATGTAGGCAACATAGACTACGAAACAGTTCAACGTATTTCAATAAAATGAATGAAATGTATAAATTGGCCTAGCGGGTGATCCTCTAAAGTTGGGGTGTGAAGAAGCCGAGGCAGGTTACTTGTACTATACAAAAAAAACCTAGTCGTATTGCGGTATCACCCGCTAAGTCATTCTTAAGATTTCCTGAACATTTCAATGAAATCGGTCCAACCGTTTCGGAGTCTTTACCGAACACATATATGTACATACATCATACACACATTGCCTTTTATATATAGACTAGTAATCCGCCTATGCTCAATATTCTCGAACCACCGAAACATCCCCTTCTCAACTTTAGTCCACCATCCTCTTTTAGGTCACACTTTTCCCTTGTTTTACTTTTGGTTTTTGTGTAATGTGTGAGGTGCCGGAGGCTCAACGTCCTTTTCCTTTCCATCCTCATCTCGTCTCCACTTCCTTATCTACCTTGATTTTCTAACCACATAAAGGCTGACAATGGATCTTCAACTCATCGGATCCTTGTTGTTGTCTATGGGTAGTGATTACTTACATCAGGTGACCCGCGTGCATGTTTAACCTGGTATTTAGTTCGTTCCTTAAATATTTAACCTACTAACAACAGTTGGTATCAAAGATCTTAGAATAAATTGGAGTAAAAGCAATCAGAACAGTGGTTAATGACTCATGCAAGAACGAATGTTTGTAGTCACATTCTAGATTATTTCTTATAATAACCAAATATACAGTATCAAATATAATAACAAACTTTACTGCACTGTACATCTGAGTAATTGCTACGAAGTGTAATTTTCCGGTAATCTATCACCGGGGAGTTAATGGGATTTATGGTCTCGCCCGCGGCTCGCGGCTATGACACCGCGCCGCCGCACCACATTGAATTACCAACGTAATCGTCGACACGTCGCCCCACTCTCCCCTCTCTCCTCGCGTACCCCGATTGCCCCTGTTGCCCCACTCGCCCCGGGCTGTGTCAAATGGAAAATATTATCTCTAAACTTCACTAACATATTGTTAGATATACGTGTAAATGTTTTTGATACGTGTTAGAGTAAATATTGAAATATATTACACGCTATTTTCATTTTACTCGGGTACTCTTGTTAAATGATCGCTTTAAAAATGCATAGTACTTTTTATAAATTCAAAATCGATAATGGAATTTAATTAAGGTAAACAAACTGAAACTTTCTGTTGCTGTAAAGGATTGTTAAATAATAATAATAAAGAACTACAGGCACAGTTACAAATTAAGCAAGCTCTGATAGCTATAAAAGTTTATTGTTAAATAAAATTAAACAACTTAATCAGCACATCACCACTCGAAGTAATCAATATGTGCGCAAGAGTTGATGTTACCACAATGTTTTCTGTCAGTCAATGACGGACAGTTGCGGCCGTCGCCTCGCTTCTCACGGATAACGCGTCGGGTTCGAAATTGGTCTCCGAAGCCACATGTAGCCGAGCAAGGAGTCCAGCCACCCCATTCTGATACTAAGCAATCATCAGCTGTAACATATAAAGATAAGAAAGTAATATAAAAGCACTCTCTTAAGGATCGACAGATATTACGGATTATAATTTCGCATTGTCTTTCAATATATTAATTGCTTGCCACATCCATGAGTGTATAGAGGTTACGTATACTCTTAATATTATCAAAGCTTTTTGTGGAAAATATGTTCTTATAAATATTGTTTTTTTATATATCTACGCGAATGTCTTAGAATTTCGAAAATTTTACAACAGTCATGAGGTGTCTGACGGTCCATATCAAAATTGCTAGCGAAGGGTCCTCTTACTTTACGAAGTACTCGCAACAATTTTACCAGCAATTTTGGTTTTGAGACGTCAGACACCTCAATCCCAGCGAAACTTAATTGCATTCAGGACTTTATTATTTTGAATTTATTTATTTCGTAGGATGTATTTTTAATATTGTTAGTTTGTTTATATTATACAAACATCTAAGAAAAAATTGTGT
>JWHW01010650.1:290115-314058 GCA_000931545.1 Papilio glaucus
AGCATCGTATAAATATGGTTCGAAGTATAAATATGAATTCTCCATAATGTTTATACTGTGGTAAAAGGGACAAAATAGGAGAACATTAGTGGGAGAGAGTATTCAGTCTTGGGATTATATATGTTTAAAGTTCTATTACGAACCTTGTGATGATAACCTTTCTTTGACTATTAATGTTAACTAAATAGTTAATGGTCCCATCATAATATAACTAACATAAATAAACGTGTAATAATTTGTGTCAATTGTTGGTTAAATTAGTGTGACACAAGTACTGGACTAAATTTCACGTTAATATATTCCTGACAGCGGTTATCTACAGTTGAAACGTTTGTTTATTAAAATAGATAGTTTGAATTGCTTTACGGGGCGCTGTATTATATTTTGAGGCTGCTATATTGTTTGATGGGGGTTGAATGGTCGTTTAATTGTAAAATTCCTCAGTCGTGTTATTCAAAATATTTGATTATAACTTGGACTGCTATGTTAAATTTACGTGCATACATATATTTACATATACATATATATCAGAAAAAACTGACTGACTGAATGATACATCAACGCCCGAAAACTGGGCCTAGAGACTGTTGTGTGTTATTACGTAGGCTACTACTAAAAACGTTTTTTCTCAATTCATCCCCTAAAGATTTAAATTTGGGAATTAAGGTTTGTATATAGAAACTACCTGTGACAAGCCAGATCGGGTCGCTAGTATTAAATAAGACAAATCTTGTCAGGATGACAATCACTCACACACAAAAAGTTCAATGTTCATATTGAAGTTGTTATATCATCCATATTATAAGGTAAGTTTTACAATATTTTCAACAAATTTCAAATTTATTGCAGTGGTAGAGCCCGCAACAACAACATCTGTTGCACGAATGGGCCGGCTCGACCGGTGAAATACCACGACCTCACAGAAAACAGGCGTGAAGTAGAAGTATTCTGCGTTTCGTCAGGTGAGTGAGGTGCCGGAGGCCTAATTTCAGTCCTCTTCCACTTCCCATCCTTTCCACATAAGGATAGGATGGGAACGGGAAGAGGATTGGACGGGGAGGGGTTAACGGGGAAAAGGAAATATCCTTATTCCTGCCTATACCCTCCTCTGTCCATTAAAGGTAGGCAACGCATCTGCAACACATGTGCTTGTTGCGGATGTCTATGGAAAGCGTTCACTTAACATCAGGTGATCCGCTCGCTCGTTTGCCACCTTATTACATAAAAAAAAAACAAAACAAAAGTTAGAAAAAATATGGATTGCTAAATATTACCTTCTACACGTAATAGAACTAAAACTTAAAGATATAATGGATAAAAAAGATTTTGGGCGAAAGATATTATCATATCTTTATCTTTTATTCCAGCCAATATAAATATCAAGTTTTAATTATAAAGCAGACCTTTCAAGTATTACTTCTCAATTCGCAAATTAAGGAGCCACTAAGCTTACCCTCGTCATTGTACAATCGTAAATCAAACGTCAAGCAATGCTATCACGCTCCCCTGTGTCCATTATTCAAGCTATCATCCATAAACACTTATTTAAGATATCTATGCCAAAATATTACATACCATGAATTAATTCACATGAATTCTTCACATTCACATGAATTCTTCAAAACATGTTCAAAACTCATTCATTTTTCATAATACCTCTCATTAAAATTGTAATTATGTATACAAAGTTACTTCTAACAGTGGTAGAGCTCGCAACAACATCTGTTGCACGAATGGGCCGGCTTCATTGGTGAAATACCAAGACCTCACAGAAAACAGGCGCGAAGTAGACGTATTGTGCGTTTCATTCCATCAGTTTAATTCGAAGGCCTAACTCTACCTCTTCCCCTTCCTGTCCATTTCTAATTGAAGGAAAGAGAAGAGAGATAAAGCACGACCGTTGCAAGACTGAACTCGATCTAGGAAGTACAATTAATTAGATTCAACTTTGTTATATACCATGTGATTATATAATAACAGTGAAGAATTCAACTTTGTTATATTCCATGTGATTACATAATAACAGTGAAGAATTCAACTTTGTTATGTACCATGTGATTACATAATAACAATGAAGAATTCAACTTTGTTATGTACCATGTGATTACATAATAACAGTGAAGAATTCAACTTTGTTATGTACCATGTGATTACATAATAACAGTGAAGAATTCAACTTTGTTATATACCATGTGATTATATAATAACAGTGAAGAATTCAACTTTGTTATATACCATGTGATTACATAATAACAGTGAAGAATTCAACTTTGTTATATACCATGTGATTACATAATAACAGTGAAGAATTCAACTTTGTTATATACCATGTGATTACACAATAACAGTGTTTTATTATGTTCGAATTATATCTAATGTACCTGTACTTATATATATGGTCGCTATTATCATTTAAACATAATGGAGACAACGGTAGGGTACGATCCTCTGGGAGACATTAGGTCAATCTTTGGCTATGCAAACGAAGATTGAACACAACGGTATGAAAATGTCTTTATTTTATTTACTATTTTTACCTTATATTGATTTTTTTCTTATATAACGATTTGTAAATTTTGTTAAATTTTATTTGAATAATTTATTGTAATATCTTGATACATTATTAATAATGTCTTATTGATAAAATATTAATAATAATCATACTAACTACTACTAATAATATAAATGCGAAAGTTTGATAAGAATACGTTTGAGAAAAATAAGGTACAAAAAGAGTATATCAGGGGAAGCGCAAAAGCCTATGTTAGACAAATTGAGAAGCATTGTATGAGCATGTTATGAAGAAACAATAGAACAACAAGTAGAGTTTTAGTCCTGAGTGTGGAGGGGTATGTCGGTAGGCGCAGACCTAAGAAGTAATGGACGGATTGCGTGAAAGGTGACGTGATTAAGAAGGGAGTAACGATTGAAATTACGGATGATAGATCAATTTGGGAGATGAAAACCGGATGACCGACCGCATATAAAGTGGGAACAGGGCAGGTATAACAAAAACGTTTTTTTTTTTATTGTTGTTTGTTTGTTCTGGCTAATCTTATCTATAGCTATAGCTTATCTTAAAATATATTCTTTGTTTATGGATTTTTATTGTCATTTAAGATTGTATAGCGATTTAAGACGACTAAAAATGTCGAAATGATTTTGAAGTCCTGTGAATTCTGTAACTCTCAAGCCAAATGTGATCCTATTCTCGAAACAAATTTCCTTTTTCCTTTGTCTGTTATTTTTTCTTGAACCTCGTTTTCGATTGGTTTTTGTAACGCTCCGAGAGGCTGGAACTACACCAAAAACACTATTACTTTTTATTGATAAGCGCGAACAAAAATTTTGGCAATTTCACTTCTTACAAGGAAATATCACCTTGAGTTTTGATGTTTTGTGTTTTTTGCTTTATGTTGAAAATATATCTATAATAGCGTTTATGTATAAACTTACTCGGTTTGCTAGTACTCATAAAAATATTACTAAAACCTGGGAAGTTCACATTAAAAAATATTTTTTTAAGGAAAAAGGAAAAAACAGTGGTAGAGCCCGCAAAAACAACATCTATTGCACGAATGGGCCGGCTCGACCGGTGAAATACCACGACCTCACAGGAAGCAGGCGTGAAGTAGAAGTATTCTGCGTTTCTAATTTTAGTCCTCTTCCCCTTCCCACCCTTTCCTCATCAGGATAGGATGGGAACGGGAAGAGGATTTGACGGGGAGGGGTTAACGGGGAAAAGGAAATATCCTTATTTCTGTTTGTGCCCTCCTCTGTCCATTAAAGGTAGGCAACGCATCTGCAACACATTTGCTTTTTCCCATCCTATCCTTAGGAGGAAACGACGGGAAGGTGAAGAGGACTGACGCCGGGACTCCAGCACCTCACTCATCATGTTTTTTTTGTTTTATTTTGTAATGTTTCAATTAAAGTTAAATCATTTCATTTTAAGAATATGTGTTATATGTCTGTTCGTGGTTATACATTTAAATGTAATCATGTTTTCATTTCCCATAACTATTTCATTACGAGCTTGATTTATATTCACAAACGATGCTGAATTGCCAATCAACTCATATTAATAATTTGCTCGAATTGGTTTTCTGCTTAAATCACATATAAATGACATACGAATATCCACTTACGGAGAATACAGGCAATTTATTAGTATAGAATACTAGTGATCTGCCCCGGTATCGCTCGGGCAGCCGTTTTGGAATGTATAGGGTACATCGCCCTTTATATACGTAGATATGCCCTGTAAAAAAAACAAAAAAATATCCCACGGAAACCGTACATTTTTCCGGGATAAAAAGTAACCTATTTGCTATTGCAGACTATAATGTATCTCTGTGCCAAATTTCATCCAAATCCGTTTAGTCGTTTTTGCGAGAAAGAGTAACAAACATCCATACATACAAAGTTTCTCATTTATAATATTAGTACAATATATTAAAGTTTTTCATTTGACATAAGACGGGAAATATTTTATTTTATTAATATGCATGTCGTTCGGCTTGGAAAGATATCAAAGTCGTCTATAACAACATTTCAAATATTCAGATGAAAAAAAAAAACTTTTGTCTGTTTTTACAGCAATTATTTAATTTAATGAGTTTTAAATTAAATTACATTAATTTTTATGATAATAAATAAACAAATGTAGTTAAGAAAATATAATGTGAAGTTAAATTTCATAAAGAAACTATTGTACGAAGTGCAAAACGAATTGAAGCAGTGGTTGGAGCGTAGAGCTCTGCAAAGCTACGGAATCGGGTCAATCTCGGCTTTGAAGCGAACTAAAAGCGTTGCACTGTTTCAATCGTTCATGTGCTTAATCCATTCCATTATTAGTTTTTATATATCTTATTTTTAAACAATCAATTTAGCTGTAAGGATCATTAACTAAGTTAACTTTAAACATTTTTTGATAATGCTCAACAATTTTCTCACTTATTCAATGTCATAAAATATTAGAAGTATCTATATTTTTAGATGTAGATATTATCATGAACCATCGGCCGTATCGTATTAAAGCAAAATATCTGTTACCAAGAAGTGACCTAGAAACACACACAACAGTAACATCTGTTGCACAAATGGGCCACCTCGACCGGTAAAATACCACGACCTCACAGAAAACAGGAGTGAAGTAGCAGAAGTTTTTCTGCGTTTAGTCTTTTGAGTGAGGTGCCATAGGCCTAATTCTAGTTATACTTCATTCTTATTAGAAAAGGACGGGAAGGGAAAGAGAATTTAACGGAGGAGGGGATGAATAGGAAAAGGTCACTTAGTATCAGGTGAACCGTTTGCTTGCATCTTCTTATCACAAAAAAGTTACCACATAACATTTGTTGAAAGGAATTTATATGATTTAAGTTGAGCATCATTAGAGCCAATTCAAGTTATACAAGATATAGAAAAGAGCAACACAATAAGACTGCGAATTGAACACAATAAATCGTTATAAAATGTATTCTTTTCTTCACTCCATTTAAAAGCATTTAGAAACGTTTTCCAAGAACCTCTTCGCTGGAAGTACGATTGGATTTATCATTTTATATTCACGACTTCTAT
Source organism: Papilio glaucus (assembly GCA_000931545.1). Classification (NCBI taxonomy): domain Eukaryota; kingdom Metazoa; phylum Arthropoda; class Insecta; order Lepidoptera; family Papilionidae; genus Papilio; species Papilio glaucus. The sequence continues at coordinate 295,696 of JWHW01010650.1, forward strand.
CATCTATATATTCTTACTCATATTTTAGCTAACTAAATTATCTCGTACAGATTGTACAGCCTGACGTTCTACTACCGAACCAATTAGGTCTAGATTGACTTTATTATAATCAGTCTATTTACTATTTTCTTAAATGCACTGACGTCAAAATTTATCGGAAACATTTACTGTACCAATTTATTATTTGCTTTGATAAACATTCGTTTAATGAAGTATATACAAATACAATTAACGATTAACTCTGCAAGGGTAAAATTAATTGAAAACACACAGGGTATCAATTCTGCAATCCCTATCGCATGTCTGTTTGGGACAGTTGGGATGGGTTACTTCAGTTTTGTTTGAAGGGTGGGGAAAAAGAAAAGTAATTAATTGTTATTTGTATTCTTAATTTAAAAACTGTCCAAACAAAATTGATAAACCTTTTTTAAATAGAAAGTATGTCCATGTTCTTTAGACAACCGCAAACTTTACTAGTTTGATGTTTACACACAATATACTCAATCCGGTATGGTCTAGTGGCTAGGATACCTGGCTCTCACCCAGGAGGCTCGGGTTCGATTCCCGGTACCGGAAGCGAAATTTTTTACATTCTCTTGTATTTCATCTTTGCTTTTGATCTAAGCTTTACTACATTCAGTAAACTGGATACATTTTGTTGTAGACACATTAAAACCCTTCGACAGTCGTTAATACTGATTCAAGTTTGCTAGAACTCGTGTATCAAACCTTACGTTCGGCATCCGCGATTAAAGTATTGAAGTAGGCAGCACCAACACTTTTTGTGTGTACGGGCTCGATGGAGAAAGAATCACGATTTTATAGAATCACAGCGCAGAGTTTATGCTTCTGTGTGTAGTTTGATGATTGAGATACCGAGGTATCCATTACCCATTCTGTTTTCTGGCCTTAATCGTATCCTTTTTTTCCTTACAAGGCTATCAGCCTGTCTCAAGCTATTTTGAATGTTGTATGTTGATGGGTAACGCTGATCATAAAGTCAACCGCTTCATCATTTAATATATAAAAGTACCTGAAATCTAAAACTAAATCTGTTGTATTGTATTTCCTTTTTCATGTTTTCGAACTTCATTTATTGTTGAGCTCGAGACAGTAAAACACAAGTAGCATCTGTGCCTGGCATAAGTTCGCTCGTGCCGCTATAAATCTGGACAAGTTACAACGTCACTCGAGGGACCACCCGTTACTAAAGTTATCCGCAAAGCGGTGAACTATTGTTATAATTTGTCTGAGATAACAATAAAATTACAATCTTGTGTTCTGTCTGCAACTTACACAACTTAATCTACAATCTAAGATCAGATTGTACTTTTTTTATATATTTTTGAAGAGAAAACTTCTTTCGCCGCATTAGATGTTTAGCAGGGTGATATTAACAGTTCGTGTGATCATCACGCCGAATGGGAGTGGAGTGGGCGGAGTGGAGGGAGTAGTGGGGGAGTGGTTGTCATCGTTTTTGTTGTTGTTTGTTGTTTTCACTTCTCACTTCAGTCCTCAATGACTGCCAATGTTTTTAGGGTTCCGTACCCAAAGGGTAAAAAGGGACCCTATAACTACGACTCTGATGTCCATCCGTCTGTCTGTCCCTCTGTCACCAAGCTGTATCTCATGAACCGTGATAGACAGTTGGAATTTTCGCATATCATATACATATTTCTGTTTCCGCTGTAAGAACAAATACTAAAAAGCAGAATAAACTAAATATCCTCCATACAAAAAACATGACGTTTTTATAGATCATGGTACGGAACCCTTCGCGCGCGAGTCCGACTTGTACCTGGCCGGTTTTTATATTACCGAGAGAAACCTTCAGTTTTACAATTCTTTACGCAACTTTACATACAATCGTGCGTCGTTGTAGCTATGTATGTAGACTTGCTTTATTGGTCAGCTAGTATAAAAAATGATAAAATTAATAGTCCACTTGTCTGGAATATAATAAAACCTCATTTGTACGCGTAATTCCTCTAAGACGATAAAATATTCTGAGCCAATGGTTCTTTTAGAATAAGAAAATATCTCGCCCTTCAACTGGTTGGGCCCTTCTTATCTCTAAGCCTAACTGACAGTTCTCTGAACTGTACAAACAATTTTCCTTGAAAAGGAAAGCGAATATAAATTTTTATATAAACAATTATAACCCAAGAAGAATATTTTGATGGTTTCATAATAATTACAGTTCGTTTATTTAAATTAAGTATAACTTGCGATTATACTGTGTAATTAATAACTGAATAATTAATTGTATTGTGTAATTAATAACTGGATAATTAATAATTGGAAAACAGGTAATTAATAAAATGTTTAAATGTTAAATTATTTATTAGGTCCGGTCACAAACACAGTTTTATACGGTTCACATGTGTCAAATAACAGGTAGAGGCCACGAGAGAGCAACAACATCTATTGCAAGAAGACAGAACAGAAGACAAAACGACACACAGAAGACATGCGTGAAGAAGAAGTATTCTGCGTTTTATCTGATGAGTTATTTTTAACAAGATGGCAAACGAGCTAGCTGATCAATTGATGTTAAGTGACCGCTACTAGCAAAGGAGTTGAAGATGCGTTGCCTACCTTTAAACAGAGTTGGGGATGGACAAGATAATGGATATTTCCATTTCCTTCTCATCCCCTCTCTGTCCAATCCTCTTCCCCTTCCCATCTTATCGTTATAATAAATGGATAGGAAAGGGAAGAGGACTGAAATTGGGCCTCCGGCACCTGACTCATCAGACGAAACGCAGAAGCATAGTTGTACTTCACGCCTGTCTTTTGTGAGTGAGGTGCCGGTGACCTAATTTCAGTGCTCTTGCCCTTCCCATCCTTTTCTAATAAGGATAGAAAGAGGAAGAGAACTTGAACGATGGAAAACAAAAGAAAAAATCTCCTTTCCTACCTTTTTCTTGGTTCATTAAAGGTAGGCAACTCATCTGCAACTCATTCGCTTGTTGCAGATGCCTATGGGTAGCGTTCGCTTATTATCAGGCGAACCGCTTGCTCGGTTGCCACTTTATTCCATAAAAAAAACTTCAGAAAATTTTATTTTCCTTAACCACGTATAGTAACGGACAAGGACAGCGGTCGGGACGCGCTGCGAGTGACGTCAGCAACGGGCCACTGCAAATGATTAATGCTTCCCCTGCCGAGACACGTTGTAGATCATGATTTATCATATCTTATAGTTTAGGACAAGATGTTGCCGTGAGTTTACATTACCGAAAAAATTCACATGAAACATATTGTCATCTCAGTTTTTTCAGAGAAAGATAGAGAGAAAGCTTGTATCGTAAAAAATACACTTACGTACTTCAGTAAGAATTTAAAATGTTTCTGGTGATATTTAGAACTGCCTGCTAAAACGTATAAGAATGGCAACACGTCACCCGCACCATGTTTGTCACCGCAAATAAGATAAACAAAACGTAACAAAAGCAATCGTAGGCATCTAATATAGAAGTTGTTTCAGTCTGTCGCCGCTTCATTCCGTCCCGCGGGTGTCTTAAGACAGTAACAAAAAGTAGGTCGAAGTGGGTAGACAAAAACTTTTGGTCATAATCGACTGACACAGTATAACTTGATAACAATGATACACTTTTTATTAAAATATGAATACACTGTTACTTTATTTTAGACTTTTTTATGGCAAAAGAAGACAAACGAGGCGAATAACCTGATTTTATATAATCTCTTTCTATGGTCGGACCCTCATGTCTGAGGATCATGGTCATCATCAGGGTTGTATCTGGAGCGGATGATCTGCTTCCACCGGTTGCTGTCCTTCTTCCAATCTGAAGCAATCCAAAATGTTACATATGCGTTGTCAACCTTTTCATAGGAAAGTATGATGAAGTGGACAAAGAAAAGAAGAGAAATAAGAATTGAGCCTACAGCACATCACGGAACGGAACGTAGAAGTATTTATTTAAGTATGTTATTGTAACGTACTTTAGTAGAGGTATTTTTTAGACAGGCGTGAAGTAGAAGTATTCTGTATTTGTAGTGAGGTACCGGAAGCATAGTTCTATCCCTCTTCCCCTTCCCATTCATTTCTAATAAAGAGAGGGTGGGAAGGGGTGGAGGAGTTGACGGGGGAGGCGATAAATAGATAAAGATCTTTATTTCAATTTGTCCCTTCCTTTGCCCATTTAAAGGTAGGCAACTCATTAGCTTGTTACATATGTCTATATAGGTGGCGATCACTTGATATCGGGCGAACCGCTTGCTCGTTTGCTACATTCTTATATACAAGTGAGACTTTCTCTTTTAATCAGGCCAACTCTTGCATTAACTACTACTATTCATTCTAATGAAATGATCTCTGCCTACCCCTCTGGGCTACGAGCGTAAGCACATATTTATTTGTTTTATTTATTCTACTACACTTGTGGTTGCTGTTTAAGCACATATCAATAGTCAAAAATGTTTTAAATATAAAAATCAATTTTACAATGTGGAATATATTTGTATTTAATTCTGTTATAAAATTAAATTCGATTATAATATTACCGTATAATATTTAACGTAGCAGTGCGCGGTACATCGGATAATAGATTTGCCAGTAATAAGCTGCGCAATTAACATCCGATGAGACCACACTGAACGGTTCGTTTATTCAGTTCCGAAATTCATACACTACTTTAACGTGTGATTCATTTAAATTGTGAATATATTTTAATAAAAGAATAATGACAATAGCTTATGTCGCGAAAGTGAGTGACAGTTGGTAGGGGTCGTCCGAAGTTATATGGACCATAATGGTGACAAACTAAATATAGGCTAGGGGCCAATTTATGAGAATCGAGAGTAGTGTTAGAACTCTGCTGTAGTCTCTGCTTAATCCTCTGGGTTACGAGAGTAATGCTATTTTATATTTATATTTTAATAAATTTTCCTGCTTATATTAAAAACAAACAATAAGTTATAGATGAAAATTTCTTCTTTCTCTGTATTAAAAAACACTCGGAAACCGAGCGCAGGCCGTAGAACCCACTACGATTACACGACAATTAGGTATTGTACCAATTTATAATAATAGATGAATAAAAACCTTTCTTAGTGTACCAACCTGATCGATATAAAGGACCTCATCTCATATGTACATATATACAGTGTATCCTTGAATGGAAGTATCCTATTACATGATTGTTCCTCCAGCATATAAAGTTAAATTCTTGTTTATATTTCCTACAAGCACAAATCGCATCCTTATTTTTGACACTACTACTACTACTACTACTACTAATTTTCGGAGATGTCGATGCTGGTAACCTTATTGACGGTTCTTACAGCTTCATCTGATACAGGGCTCGCGATCCGAGTGATCTTGAGCTAAAAGTAAAAAATTCTAGGTCCCTAATGTAATATTTTTGTTACATTTATATTTAAGGTATACTATTTTGTGCCTTATAAAAGCATTAATTTAGTAGTATTTGGCGAAGTCAGGTTTGATACAAAAGCAACATAGTGTTATGTTTAATTTTTATAGTTACAATTAAATAAAACGTACAACAAAAACAGAAAATATGTTCATCCCGTATCATTTTGGTAGTATTTCGGTATATTGACATCGCGTCCACGAAACTGACAGGCAATATTCAACAGGGAAAATTGCTTTTTCACTGCTGCCGATCATCCGATAGGGTGAAATTTAATAAATAATTCCTACACATAGCTCTGAAAGACTTCACAAAATGTAACACACACCTGGGTTCCTCGCTAGCTATTGATAGTAAAATTTATAAGATTTTAATATATTTCAGAGAATTATTTTGAATGTTCTGAAGTTTTTATATTTTATTTACTTACTAAATCTTATTTTTCTCTGTACGCTGCATTACTAAAGGTAGTGGTTGTCATAAAGTTCCTTCACTGACTGGTCAACAAGCTGCCTCCACACACAATGTTAAATGGTAAATATTTACTCACATGAGTGGTGGTGGGGCGCGACCGCGAACTAATCCCACTCACACTCAGTGAAATTGTGTAATATGGATAGCTAATGTTATAAGGTTATATGAGAACAAAGTTGTTTTTCGAGAATATTTTGTAATTTACTCAATTTAACGTAAAAATCTTTGATTACAAAAATCACATTTTTCTGTAAAGAATTACATACATTTTGTGTGTACAAAAATTGAATATTTCTCGTTACCGATGAATAAAATTTTTGTCACAACAATATCTCTCTGTTATTTTAATTGTCATTGAATGACCAAATTTACCGATGAATTGTACGAAGCCGTCCCATGTAATTGAAAACAACGATTTATATCCAATACCTGTCCATAATTTACTATATTAAAATGAATGCAGAATGATAATATGCCTATAGTATTTCAATGATATTTTTCAGTAATGGCAAAGAGATGACGTCATTAAGAAGCGTGTTTGGCTTGATATCATAAAACGAATGAATAATGAATGCATTCGTGGGCACATAAATGTCTGTTCTGTTTGATATAGACTAAGACTGAACAAAGGTTTATTGGTAGTGATAGAAACCGCGTTGGCGACAACTTATTTTATAAATACGCTGATTTTATAAGACCTTTTACGATATATTATATAATGTAAGCTAATATACACACATATATGTACTACTACAGCACAATAACGCGATCTGAGTCCGATGACGTCATCATCTATCATGTTACAAATGTACATCATAAGGTGCTGTGATCATCACAGTGCTGCACAAAATGAACTAAAAAAATACACACGAAATTACAAATCTAGTAGTAGTAGGAACTACTACTAGATGGCGTTAAATATCAATCTAAAATTTAAATTATTATTTCTTATCCCGAAAGTCCTTAACATGACTTTTAGGAAGAGTTTTGTATTATATGACTTCAAACTTTCAAGTCTTCTTCGTTTACTGGTTAAAACTACATCGTAAGATTTCGTTACATAGACAGACAAAGCCCACAAATTGTGTTAAAATTTGGTCAGTTTTTAACAACTCATCCCTTACTAGTAAAGTTACTTTCCGTCTTGTCACATCGAATTCTAAAAGAAAACCTAACAGTCATTATAGTACTACCACAATAAAACAGGACGTAGTTACTGTATAAAATGTATTAGAAGGGTCGCTGAATCTTCCACTCGGAACGGATAAAGTGGTAATGGACGATAAATATTGACATTTGCGAGACGTGACCATGCACTCTATTATAGGATCAGTGATGTTCTTAAATCGGTCCACCCTTCATTTTTCAGTAGAGCTATACAATGAAATAAAAAAAATGCCACTCTTTTTTAAAAACGATACATTTCCTGGTTCTATTCTTACAATACAAACAATTTAAAGCCCAGTTATTTTACTCCGAGCTGAATCAAATCGTAGATGTTGTTTGTACGCTGCTTATTGGTTTACTAGAATGCTACATTTACCTATCCCCCCTTAGTCCAAAGATATATGTATAAACAAAAGAGTCAGCATAATTTCCCGTAAACCATAAGGGATTTTTAATTTGACGATTGTGGAACATTCTTGTCGCTTCTTTTGCATTCATAAATGATCATCGATTACGGGAACTCTGCTGCATTTTATGTTTCATTCATTAAAATCCGATAGCAGAATACGCTTTGACTAAAGAAGAATGGGAAAGCAGGTGATATTTCTATGTGTAATCGCTGCGACTACATCAATCTTATAAAATCATCCAACTTAATTTGACACGTCGCTCAATTTCCATCTTCCATTAATCATCTCACCCGGATACTTTTTTATCAAGACCACTCGGGAAGTACATATTTTGTAGTATACCTTTTATGATAGAGGCTTACGTTGTTTAGAGCAAAAGTAGTAGTAGTAAGTTACGTTTTGTTGTTGTTTTGGTACTGCGAAATATGCACAACATGGCTGTGGGTTCGAATTCGCCGTTCGACGATTGTCGTGAACATCCCAGGACAATCTTATTCTTAGTTGAAATGTTTAAAAGAAAGAGAGGGGAGAGAGAGAAAAGATAAATTTATATTTATATAAGGAGTAGTTGTACAGACAAATACGTTATGCGTTGATGTATGGATGTAGAAGAAGCGAGAGGTGTGCCAGGTTCGCGCAAAATCGTAATCTCTGCCTTCCCCTCTGGGTTATAAGTGTGAGCGCAGAATTATTTGTTTATTTATTCAAAATAATTTTGGTTTAAAGTTGTTAAAATTATTTCCTGTGTTTTTTTTAACGTGAAAACTTCATTAGCCGTGTCAGGCGATATTTGATGCGGGATGTTAAAGGTTCGCGTGAACAACCTGTTCAACATGAGTCATCATCATTCATTTATTATTCTTGTATTCAATTTTGAATTTTACTATTTATTTTTACAAGGGTTTATTCATATTGATTATTTATTTATTTTTGAACTATTGTCGCGCCTTCCCACTCGTTTTGAGTTTTCACTTCTGTTATATATGGCAGTCCTCATGAGTCCCTGTGTTTTTTTTTTCAACAGTATAATATTTATAAATTGTATAATATCTATGTATCAAGGTGTACGTAGGTATTTAGGACTAAACAGTTTTAGTACCAGTTAACTCAGCTCTCTTTTCAAAAGACGCGTCCCAAACAACAACAAAGGCAACAATGAAGTGGCATGCAGCGCGCTGAGTGGATCATTGTTCTGCCGCATACATGTGGCGTGCAAGTGTGAACTGCGTCAGTTTTTAATCGGACTCGACATGTCAACTTAAAAAAATGTATTGAACGACATTGCATACATTGTTACAGCGGTCGGGAGCGTTCCTCTTCAATCTTTTTATTACGTTGATGAATAAAATTCAAGACCAAAAAAATGATATACAACAAACTTAGCTTGAGCTGAGCTCGAGGATGGCTACCGAGGGAGTTTTAGTAGGTAAAAAATTAATTCTAAGGTGAAAAAGGCATTTATTCGCACTTAAACTGATCAACTCAATATGTAAATTAAAATGGTTATAATGCGTCACTATTTACTACTAGTAGCAAAGCATACTAGTAGCGCCATCTATTACAATGAAAACATATCAATAACCATAAGTTCACACTGCCGAATACATTCACATAAAACATTTTGTCATCTCAGTTTTTTTAGAGAGCAAGAGAGAGATAACAACATGTTTTAATCTGAATGTTTTGGCAGTGCTAACCCAGTGTAATATTAGCATAGATCTTTAGAAGATTTACCCTTATTCTGGTCCACTTCCCTATCCCATCCTTTTCTAATAAAGAAAGGATGGAAAGGGTAAGATTTGAAGGGGGAGGCGGTGTATGTATAAGAAAAACAAATATTCTTTTTTCAGTTTATCACTTCCTCTATCTATTAAAGGCAACTTATCTGCAATTCATTAGCTCGTTGATGATGCCTAAGGTTAGCGGTCACTCAATATTAGGCGCGTGCGTATGTTTTTATTCCTTCGTAAGGTGCATTATATGATTATTTATTTAAATTCGAAGCCTTTTGATACAGTAAGAGCATGCAAGTGTAATTTATCTTTAAGCTGTTCCAAGAACTTAGTTGGTACGTGGCGGTGCCGTAATGTTCAGGCTGTAAGTGTATAACTTCACAATCTAGTGTTGGTACGTGACCCGGACGACATATGTAGGAAGGAGGTGGTTTAAGCATTGTTCATACAAGAGTTTAATACTGTAAGATGTTTGCAAGTAAAACTAAAGCGAGATTTATGCTATGCGAAATGTTTTAAGTGTATACTTGCTAATTTTATTATTATTTTTGTAATTGGTATATATTACATGAAAATGAGGTACAAAACGAAGAGTTTTTTAATTACAAATAAATCCTGAAACTTCTGAAATTGGTTTTAAATGCATGTACTATAAGAGGTGTCTTATCGACATCCGATAGGAACGAACTTCATTCGCTTCATCTTTTTTGTTTTTGTATTAAGTAATGATTAAAAACAGAAGTGTTTAAAGTTATAAAGTTAAGTTTTTTTTAAATTTCAGTCCTCTTCCCCTTCCCACCCTTTCCTCATAAGTATAAGATGGGAATGGAAAGAGGATTGGACGGGGAGGAGTTAACGAGGAAAAGGAGATATCCTTATTCCTGTCTATGTCCTCCTCTGTCCATTAAAGGTATGCAACGCATCTGTAACACATTTGCTTGTTGCGGATGTCATGCGTAGCGTTCACTAAACATCTGGTGATCTGCATGCTCGTTGGCCACCAGCTACCGTAAAAAAAAAGTTAAAATTATAAATAATTTTGCAAATTCTTAAAGTTGATGGCAAGTTGAATCGACTATAAACAATGGGTAGTAGTTAGATTATGGTAAGTGCGTCAAAAATCACTGCAAAAAGATGTCGAGTTTTTGGTGGCGTTTTTCATTGTGACACTTTTTTCTGACTGGCCCCTCAGCCCACAAAAAAAAAGTGCGATAAAGTACTTCGTTCTTAAAATAGTTAACATATCACTATAAGAATAAATAAGGCATCCTGTACATACAATTTATTATTTCAATTTTATTTACCCTATATGCATAAGTAATGTTAATACCATTACATTATTTACAAAGTAATTGAAACAATTTCCTTAATTAAACTGTCAGTGTCTAAGAAGTGACGTTGAAATATGTACCTTAGTGTATTTTAATGAAAAAGTCAAGCGAAAATTGCGCACTACGTCATTTGCGTAGACATTTTAATTTCCGGGAATAATCCGGACTGATTTAAGATCCTATAGTTATGGTGGAAGATTCTATAGTCTCATGGTAGGAGGTTGTGTAAAACAAAGATTTATTATGACACTCTGCTTCCTAAATAAGATTTTGAAGTTCTAAGTTTTAAGTTACGTTACACGGCTTGAGAAAAAAATATAACGAGGGAAAACTGGTTGCCTTATATTAAGTGACCGTCGACCTTCCTGAACATACACAACACCAGAGGAACTGTAGTAGCGCTGCCGCGTAAAGAAAGAGTAAGCGCTCGTCTTGAAAGACCCTAAGTCGAATTAATTTGAAATACCGTTGGGGATAGATCAATCCATAACCCTTACTCTTAAGTTAACTACAAGTGTGGTAATGCGACGTGATGCGAAAATATAAAATAGTCGCTGTATTTGTGAGCTATTTTGTCACCACAATCAGTCGCGCGTTAAGTATTGGTTGCATTATGTCGCATAGCATTAATAGAGTTTTAGGCCAGGAGACTTAAATTATTTCTACTCCACTTGTTGTTTCGTTTCGTACCTCTTCAAGACTGCCGGCCGTCACCAGTACATCGCTCGATTGCACCCCACCACCATCCACCATGGTGGCGCCATCGACAACGTCGCCGGATAGAGGCGTGACAAACGGAATCAAAATAACAACTTATTATTCTTATATTATTATTATTGTTAGTAAGTAGTTAGTAATTAGAATTTAAACATCTAAACGTCACCGGATGTTCATGACGAATTTATGTTCAACACAACAATAATTATTAAAATCAAGTTATCAACTGGATTCATATACGTATTTATATTAAGAAAACCTAACAGCATTGCGTCGCGATCTGACGCTCACCTAGGACAACGGGTGACGCGATTGTGCGAAGCAGGACGCGAAAACTGTCTAAAATAACAGACACTCCACTACTGGACATAGGTCTCCTCCATATGTCACTACAAATCCAGTAGAGCCTTGTAATCTTGCAGTACATTGTGCATTTTTAGACTGTTCATTTTTTTTATTTGCGAAGCTTTTATTAAACTGCTAGTGGAACGTGCCTTATCGTATAGATTGCAAAGCTATTTTAAAAAGCTCGATAAATTTAAGTTAATCGCTTTGCTAAACATAAAATAGCAGTTTAAACGCGAGCAACGTGAAAACCATTCAACATTCCACTTCGCAGTTTTAGAGTTCCGCAGTAAAGTTTATAATTCCAGTGACAAGAAAATACTAAACGAATTTCATAATGTCATTGACGCAACACCTTTAAATTTATATTGTACTAGCTTTGTCCGCGACTCCGTCCGCGTGGGATAGTGACTTTGGGCACTTTGCTTCCAGTTTTACACTGGCATCATCAGCTGAGCCTCTTCCTATATCCTCAAATTGTTTATGTTGTTTTGTTTTCTCTCTTTTTTATGTAACTATATTTTTGGGTAATAAATTTCATTTCATTTCATAATTATTTTGCTAATAAAATTCATACATACATTAAAATAGCGATAGCAACTCCAAAAATAAATATGATTAAGAATTGATTCTTATGTTTAATTGCGTAAAATTATTTTATACTTTTAAGTGCATTTGTTGTTTTTGAATATAGTTTTTTTTAAGGTCGGTTTTGTTTTTGTTTAAAAGTTTTTTTTTTTATGTTCTGATTTTCCACTGTTTGCGCAGAGGGGGCACCTATAGTTACACAGCGCTTGAAGTGGTAGAGAGCACAAGGTGCTTAGCCTCACCACTTTTAGAGTATAAATAATAATAAATCAGCCTTTTTTAGAATGTTAACCACTGCAGGGACACAGGCCTCCTCTCCGAGAGTTACCTTCAATGTTTTTGGAGCAGTGGCGATGAAATAAATTACACAAAGTAAAGCGCCTGCCTGGGTTCGAACCCGTGACCCACAGTACGCGTATACAGTAAATCGCGGCCTAAACCACTGAGCTACCACTGCTCTCGTTTTTAGAGTATCTCTATAAATGATTACCCTATTTTCTTCAAAATAGGTGATAACCCTTTACTTTAATAAAATATGCGATAACTATTGAGCGTCCATTTAGTTTGAAAAATATGCAAATAAAATTACACTCTAATTTAATTAAAATTTTCTATAATGGTTAAAAATTCTGGAAAATATAAACGTTGAAGACTATTAGAATAATCGTTTATGCAGAGCAGTTTAACTTTCAACATTATACGGAGGAAAGTAATAAAATTTATTCCTCGCATTTGAAAGCATTTAGAAAAGACTTCTTTCGAATCGAATTTTACACTCGTTTTGCTTCAATTGCTAAGCGTTATAAACTGGCTAAATAATGTTATGTAAACTAAAAAAACATCTTAACTACTATACCATTTTAATATTATTTATTGCGATTGAATCCAACCCTGTTACGTTTAGGACCGAATAAATGTCTTCCCTTCTTTATGTTAAAGATTTGCTATCTCTTTCTGTCTCTATTGGCTTAAACGAGAAAGAAGTTATTCATAGCGAATATTTTGATTTTTCATATTTGTAGTTGCATCGAAACCCTTTTACACATCGGCTACATACTACGGCAACAGATACAAAAGGTAGAGCTGTCCTGTCACGTGGCTGTCATAGGACGCCTGGCAGATGTGTGACATTTCAGCGAAAATTTAATTAATCAATAAAAATATGGAGTTAAATAATAAAAAAAAAATTGATTATTAAAATTATTATACTTTTTTATTACTTTAATTGTAATAATTATTATAGGATGCCGTCATGGCAAACGGCATACTGTGTGATTTTACTATCAAAACGCGCCAATAGACGTTTTACAGCAAAAGTAAAATTGTTAGTATGATGAAAAACCTTCACAATCTTATCTCTATTGTGTCTTGAGAAGAGAAATAAACAAAATGTAGCCGTATCTTGGCTTGACGCGCATAGCCTAATGGTTGAATATACGGACTACTGAACGCGAGGTCGTGGGTTCGAATCCGCCATTCGACTACTTTATTTAACTTTCTTTTAAAAGAAATAATAGTAAATTTATGTAACAATCTACTCATATTTTAACAAAATAATATCAGAAACACTGAAAGAGCCTTTATAGAGAGTCAGAAATCCCCCTTTTTAGTGGAATATGACCACCTCAAGCATGCACACCTTACAACCTTTTGACTACTAGCAGACTATCAAGTGTCCAGTAGTCTCCTATAAAGTGAAGACATTAGTACAAAAAGATAAATTCATATTAACAAATTTTAATCTAACAGAACAATTATTTCTGTTTTACACAACAGATTTATTTCATGCTTCTAAACTTAACAGAGGCAAATACTTTATAATACCCTGACAATAGCTTGATGTAATCGTAAGATTTTTACTGCAAACTAAATAAACTGTAGAAGTTGTACGACTGGTTGCTGTCAATTAAAATAAACTTCCTAAAAGGGAATTAACATCACGAAAACTAGGGTGTTAAATGTTAGAAGAATTGTATACAAATCTGTCGACATTACGTCAGTGTTGGCTTTATTTAAAAGCAGTCGCAGAAATGTTTTTACCGTGTAGAAATAAACGACCATAAATATATGTAATAATTAACAAATCTATCAAACTCATAGTTTGATATATGATTAAAAGTAGTTAAATATCATATACAAATATTACTCTATACAAACTTTCATCCCCCACTTTAGACCTTTATGGGATACATTTAGAAAAGTCCTTTTTAGTGCTCGCCTACTTAAGAACAGAAATATCTGTACAAAAATACTTACAACAATAATTGAGTAAAATATCAGAGATACTTCTTCGCTATCAAACATTGTAGAGTCTTTTAAATATTAAAAACTCATTTCATAAGTCTTCGATAAATAAATAATTGAATTATAAATAAACAAATCGAAGTAAATCCAACATGCTTAATGTTGCTCTGAATTCTTTATGTTGAACCTATTTCTAAATCTAGTACAGCAAACCAAACCAGAAAAAAGCTTTTTAAGACGCATTACGAATAAAGCCGTACAGGGGAACGCTTTTAGTTTGGGCACTCGAAGCTGCGATTGGTCTGGTTCTGTAGCCAAAGTGAGCTTGAATTATTCACTATTGCTATCAATACTTCTTATATTCTACATTGTTTATTTTATCTATTTTTGAAGAGGCGGCAAACGAGTAAGCAGATCATCTGATATAAAGTGTCCAATAGGCATCTGAAACAATTTAATGAGCTGCAAATGCGTTGCCCACCTATCAGCTGTCATGAAAGAACTAAAATCGCGCGCAGTACAGTTTATAAGCCCCACTCATTACAGTATAGTTTTGATTTATAGCGTTGGAGCGATAATAATCCTTATGGAAGCATTCTTATAGCTTTCAATAAAACATGGGCTTTATTTGCGCTTACTATGTGACAGAACTTCAAAAATCGGTTAATTAGTTTTTATCTATATACGGAACAAAAAAAAACAAATTTTTCCTCTTAATTAAAATAATGAAGAATAATAATTATATTGTTTTTGTAGTAGATTTGGAGTTATTTAGTATATATAAATTATTCAAGATAATTGGTTATATTTAACTAAAGCAATCAAAGTGAAGTAACGGGAGCAGTAGATACGTTGTATTTTCCATAACAAAAAGAAACAGTGAGCGTATATCGCCAGCTTTGAAACATTGTTAAGTGCAAATGAATCCTAACTTAGTTTCGAGAAACATGTTCCTCGCTTTGTACACAGATTCAGTAAACAATTGGCAGTATCTCTTCACGAGACACGTATCCTTTCGAGACGAAGTAATTTGAGGCAATGGATAATGTTTTATATCATCTTAAAACATTATAGCAATTATAGTGTGGACAGCCTTCAACTGGCACCCAAATAACAAGCAACCACTTTATAGATTGTAGACGCGTTGCCTAATTCCGGATTATTACCCAAAATTATTGTTTGTGTCACCTTTAGGATCTATTAGCCTTAGATAAATATTACGGTGTTTTCTTTTTGGTGGTAAACTAGCAAGCGGTTCACCTGATGCCAAGTAAACGCTACCCATAGACATCAAACAACACGCAGATACTCTGCCTACCTTTAATGGACAGATGATGTTTACGCCCATTTCTTTAGAAGACGTGAAAACTTATTTCGTTTATTTTTTTATTAGAAGCTTTAATTATAAAGTTTCTGGAAATTTAGTTGCAATAATCAAGCTACAGTTGCAAAGTATTTCCAGCTGGATACAAGTCGAATAAGTGTCTCGCCTCTTGTTACTTAAAACTTAAGAAATGTTCGAAGCGGTAGATCCTTAACAAGTTTAGACGAACAAGTTTTACTGTCGGAGTCGGAGGAGGAGATATCTAGATACTATCAAATACTGTTTCTTTAATTTGTTTTATAAAAATTTATTAAGATAAACTTGTACTGCTATATTTAAAGATAACTTATTTTGCTTTTCTTTTTTGACAAAAAAAAAACAAAACACGTTGCTTTTCTGATCTCACTCGTAAGCACATTAGGGTAATTGATGATAAGCTACTTCATAGCTATATGATATCGTAGGAGTCACAAATAAATTATGAAAACCTTCCTGAGACGTTTTATCTGAATAATTAAAACGACTAAACTCACGTCCAATCAGTACAGGTGCCGACTATTTCGAACCTAGGAGATCCTTCAGCAAAGTGGGATGTCCGAGGGCGCGCCCCGCGTCCCATCCAACTCAATCTGATAAAGGACCTTCGATAGGTACGACGTCGGTACCTACACCGATTGGACGTGAGTTTTTATTCAGATACTTCCAAAATTTTATATTTTACTATTTTTAAATTGTTAAAAGTCACTTATCTAATCCTCGTTTCCCATACTTTCTGTATGTTAAACACCAATTTATTTCATTTAAAATATTTAAATGAATGATACTATAGGTATAGCCTAAACATATAGGTAGAAATATCTATTGAGTTCCCTTTGAACAAACCACTGGTTTAAGAAGTATGTCGCACTGAAGTACTATTTGGTTTGATTAGAGAGCTGTTAAAGCAACCCCTCGGCCGTGCACTCCGGGCTGAATAATAAATCAAACACGGAATGCCGGCCGAGCGTGTCTATTCCAACTATCCACATTCACAACTTTACCAGAATGTGTGGAAGCAATAACTCTCACTCATCCTGTAGCTTAATAGGGCGGACATAGATTCTGACTATTCAAAGGTTTTTATATGTATTTTAACCAGCTGCACCCCGCTGCGATGCCACGTAAAGTAAAAAATTGTTTGGTTGCGTCATAGAGTTGCGTATTCTGTTTATTGGTCTCTTCAATTTTTTTAAAAATATAAAAATGTTTCATTAAAAAATTGGAATCGGAAATACCTTTTAGCGTGGAAAACTTTTTATTACTTAGATTGTCGACAGAGATTATGGTATAGGATCTTTTGACATCCGAATTCTTTGGATATTAATTACCCACACAAAATTACGAGTATTACCTGTGTAAGTACATAGCGAGGGAGGCAGTGGATCCCTCTTTGTGGCGATCAATGGGGGAGGCCACGTCCAGTAGTGGACAATTGTCGGATGAAAGGAAGGAAGGAAGGAAGTAAGTACATGAAGCTTTTCATGCATATCGTGGCTTGGACGAATTGTAAGATTGTATGGAACTATAACCTATTATTTCTAGAATTACTGATATTTATTTCTGGATAGACTAATAGAATCATTAAAATGTGTTCCATATATTCAGATTTTACTAATTATAATTATTTTCAACTAACTCACTGACTGGAAAACGAGAGCTCCACTGTTTAATAAGATCTTGTCTTCAAAATTATCCTGGTATTTTGGAGAACGGACGTGTTTAGTAAATGTCACTGAAGTGTCTACCGTGTTTAGAACAGCGATATTATTCTATTCCATTTCGTGCTTTATTAATGCTATTTCTATATACCGGGTGTAATCGTTAAGTGTGCACAGGCGAGTATTCTGTAACTATTACATATATCAAAAAACTTTAAACTGGTATCGAAAGTACTTTACCTAATGATTAAAATGACAATAATAAGAATAAATAAAAATAAGAATAAGAAAAAATATCATTTTATAATTACGTATGATATGATATTTATGCATTTTAAGGAAAGTTCATTTAGATTCTTTTAATAAAGCTCGTTGTACTTTCGATATTAGTTTAATATTTTTTGATATATGTAATAGTTACGGAATACTCGGCTGTGCACACTTAACGATTACACTATGTCTAAATTCTCACAAAATTAACTATAATAATAAAACAATCTTCCCAATTCATAGAGAATATTAATTCACTTCAAGTACATCTTACGTTGAGTCGTCAGCAAACATTCCTTGTGGCCCATTAACTAATTGCTAATTATCTTCCCCCAGACCTCACTTCAGTGATGTTTACCTCGATGGAGAGCTAAAATTAATAACGTCCTACCCTACTTTAAGGAAAATGACACCGACTCACTTTAACAACCTTTTCAGCCTTAATATAGAGTACTCAAATTTCCTAAAAATATACCCTTTGTTCCTATGAAATTATTGTTACTTCACACCAAGTTGTCTTGACACTAATAATGTTTATATACTGATAAACTGTACCCTGCCGTTTCATTTGCCGTGCAATATAATTTAACCGACAATAAACAGCCTAAGCAGAACCCTATTTAATATGATGGATTATATAGATCTAAGGTCAAGTTACATTGGA
>JWHW01010650.1:314355-330857 GCA_000931545.1 Papilio glaucus
CTGTCAAATGCGAAAAGAAATTAGGGCGATCAAACAAACTCTTCAGCTTTATTATATTATTAGTATAGATAAAGCATCCGTCAAAACATCTTTTACGTTAAGTAATAAAATGAGATGGTTTGTTTTGATGTTCGTAGATAGAGAAAACAATGATATTATAATAACAGTAATTTCCTAACTGATCCTTTTGTTCTTAGTCTGTCGCCGCTTTGAACAAGTTGTACTCATAAATCATACTCTGCTGTCACTTTTTACAAGGACCCCGGGGGAAAGAAAATATGGCTCAATTTATAAGCGGTAAATAAAAACTGTACTCTAGTCGAACAAAATTGAGTAAATATGTTGTTATCTCGTCGACCAAAATTTTGACACGTTTAATAATTTAATTTAACTATATCATACATGTGAATTGTTTGTTTGTTACGCTTTCCTCAACGATCAACATGAAATTTTGCACAAACATTGTCTGATGTGTGATGAATAAAACTGTTCCGAGGGATAGGAAAATACATAAAACTTTTATTTACAAAATCGGTTGCCATAGTAACGTTACTATGACAATAACAACTTTTTGATACATGCTACCTAATTAGAAGTCATTATACGCGTAATCATCTAGTATAGCTACAGCTAGTATTTAATATATTTAAATATTATTGTCGAATGATTTATAATCCACGTATAGATGGCGCTTTACAAAATAGATTTTATTTGTGTAATTTCGCCTATCTCTGGGAACGACTCTTGTATATATTTAGAAATAAAAACCGTAACTTTATACCCAAAACTTGTCTTTGATATACCAATTATTTATTTATTTATTTAGTTTGGGAAGACCAACAGCAAATTTTACATAATAAGTATAAGATAACTAATAAGAAATAGATAGCCAATAACAGGTCTACACGATTAGTTAAAACTTACAAGACATTGTTGTGTGAGCAATAACAAACATATAATAGCAAAAGATTTACAAAAGAAATTTAACTGATAACAATTTCTGTTAATTAAAAAAATGTTGTATACAAAATACCCGTCTTACAGATTTAATTGTTGAGTTAAAGATGTCTAAATCTGAACATTTTGCGTGCTTATTAAGGAGGGAGCCAGCGCGCCACGTGAATGAATTCTGGCGATAGTTAGAAGACGCCAAGGGGAGATGGATAGGAGTGTGATGGCGTGCCGATCTGATGGGTACATTAAATGATATTTTTGAAAGAAGAGAGGGACAGTCAATACTACCGTTGATGATGTTTAGTATGTAGGTTACGTCTGCTACTTCCCGACGAATAACGAGAGGAAGAATGTGAAATTTAGCGCAATATTCCAAATCATCATATGAATTGTAATTGTAATGTAGACGATAACATAAATATTTAATAAACTTTTTTTGTATGTTTTCTATCCGTGAGATATAGATGTTGTAACGAGATTATTCTTAGACTCTCCAGAGCTTGTCAAATAAGAAAAGAGAGAAGAATGTAACAATGTAATGAATTCCAATGTAAGTTGACCTCAGACCCATGTGAGCAATAATATTAAATAGGGTTCAACATAAGCTGGATAAGAGTCGTTTAAATTCAAAAGCACGGCGGGTGAAACCGCGGGGCACATCTTGTATTGAAATATAATCAGAAGATTAGTCTTCGGATCATAACGCTATTTAACACCAGATAGCAAATCAAGTACGAGATTTTTTGTGGAAATTATGAATCGTGTTTATAGTAAGAAATTGGACATGTACCTATTCTTTTATAAATCTGCTTTCTGTTCTTCGGAAAACGAGCTCCAATTCGACGGCCATGTTTTACATAATCTGTGCTCGTGAATTAGATCGTATCATCAATTTATTGCCTATATAAGTCAACTCCAAGGGTCTATTCACGTTGTCTTTGAAGTTATCGACGCATTGTCTTACAGTAGTAACAGTTGCTACCGCGTAGTGATCAAGACTGGTGGTTAATCTTAAAGTCAAAGTCATCGGTCATTTACTGTTAGGTATATATCAATGAAGCGATGATTCTACATCGACTGGCTTATTAACCTGCCTCAATTGCAGCTGCTCTGTTATCATATAATGTTAACATGTTAGTAGATCGATAGATGGCGCATCACATTTTCTATATGACGGTGTAAAGATTCGCGGAGGTTGATAGACCTCGCTCAGTCATTTGAATAAATTCATTCGCTACACTATACACCACAGTGTTTATATATTTATTACCAACTCCACTGGAGAGGAGTAGTTTTTGAGAATGCCTTACATGGTCCTGCGAACCGGATATATCATTACATTACAAGTACATGGAATACATTGTCTTACGAGTTACGAGACGCTTAATAACTGAGCCTAAGGACTTGACTGAATTGTTTGAAATGTTTGCACATGTACAACCATTTTAAGAGATATTTGATAAAATCAAAAGGATTTACATTAAAAAATTATTTATTTTCCGTAAAAAATTCGATAACAAATTTAGCTTACCAAATTTATACAACCAACAAAGTTACCGGAAACCTCACATATCAGGAAAGCAAAGACATTGCTTTATTCCCTCACGTGTATTTGACAAATACTGTAGAGCTGCACTTTACGTGGTTCTCTTGGGTATAGTGTGAAAGTGCTTTAATATTTTAAGAAGCAAAAATAAAAGTATAGAGGTTGGATTACAATAAGACAACGAACTGAAGCAGAAATTGTGTATTGTCAATTTTGTTTTGTTCAATAAGGTCATTCCTACCACCGTTTGGAGTCTACTCCAGGTTAAAGAACATGCGTGATACAATAATACCGAATTGATTTATGTTTTATTCCTATCACGGATAGACGCATCTAATGAAAAAATACATAACCCCAAAGTGGTTAGCTTTTGGTGTATTGTATAAGAATTGTATTGGATAACAAAATAATTGGATTGTCTATTCACTTTTATTTGTGCGTTTGCGTGTACGCCTTTAAGTAATTGCCTAATCCATTTGTCGATTCCCATGTGAACTCTCTCGTACAGATACACATTCAACAAACACGCGGGGAGCAAATACGAAGCTCCGTGCTTTCATTTTTAATACAGCGATGTTCTTTATTAGACGACGCTATCAATATTTTATTAAATATCATATTACGTTACTGTACGAGCGATTAAACCTTGCTTACTAGTTTCTCAAGACCATTTTAGTTTGTTTATTATTATATAAAGCGGATCGCGAGCCCTGTATCAGATGAAGCTGTAAGAACCGTCAATAAGGTTACCAGCATCGACATCTTCGAAAATTAGTTAGTAAAGTGGCTATAAGTAAGCAGCTTACTACCAAACAACCCTAACAGTCAGATGAGTTATTATATATATAATAACAAAAGAATTACGTAGTTAAAGTAAGCAGAGTGTAAAGGACAAAAGTAAACAAAAATAGCAAATTGTAACAACAGGAATCCAATCCTGGCTGTCAGAACGGCCATCCTATGACTGAAATGAAATATAATTTAAGATACATTTAATATCTAAATCTGTCTTGAAATTCTCGAAAAATTCTATACAATATACGCCGCAATAGCGCGGCCATTCCGGGATCCGTGCGCTTTGGCGATGCACGGAACTCCATTGTTCTGACTGTGAGAGGTTTTATTAAAACTGTCGCTGGGATAATGCTGGCCCCAACTGCACCCCTCAATAAAGTCGACTGGAATTTCACTTATCTGTGATATATGTCAAAATGAAATAAAAAATACTTTTGAGTTGTTATAAAAAGTTTATATATGAAGGAACACAGATATATTTTACAGAGAAATTAGAGTTAGACAATATTTTTGCATAGTATAAAAGGAAGTCATCCTCCGCGTCTGTCTGATTATCTCATCACACCTTCTGAACTATTTAAAACGGTTTTCACCATAACGTGGATAATTTTCTCCGGAACGTTTGAAACTATAGTACATTGTAATTAAATTTTACTATACATAAATAAAGACAATATTTCAAATCGCCAAAAAGACGCCGAAATCGACAAACATCAATATAGCGGAACGGAAAGAACTGTAGTCCTTCAAGAACTTAGTGTATATATCGTACATGCGAATCAACATTTCGTACCTTAATAAAGACTATTTTTAAGAATGAAGTCGCCAACGTTAAGTAGCATAATTTTTCATATATTCTTCAAATTAGAAAATTCATAAATGAATGCCCGGTTATAGAAAGGTTTGTTCAAATTTTGATTTAACTATAATTTCTGTCAAGTTAACCATAATTTCAAATCAATGTTAGTTTCTAAAAGAAAAAAAAAATGTTGATTATCCTTCTAGCAACTTAAATGACACTTGATCGTATATTTGACAACTAGTTAGCAAATTTTTCTTTTAAACAGCCTTTCGGAAAGCGTGTTTCAGTCTTTTCAAATCAGTTTCGAGAACTCTTGCGTGTGTTGTTTTGTTCTGATTGAACTTGAGATAACTAGTAACCAGCCCCGACATCGCCCGGGTAGCCCTAATTTATGTTGATCCAATCGCAGCTAAACTCTGCAGAAACACCCATCAGGCCAATCTGAACGTTGCCTAATAATTTAATTCAAATCGGTCCGGCCGTTTCAGAGTCCATAGAGAACATACATACACCCATCACACTTTTTATATACATATAGAATATCACATCTTTTCAATAACAATAGTTACGGTGCCGATTCATAAAAATACGTTTTTAAACACTCACTTTCATTGCTTTGTTGTAGTGGGAACAATAAAAACTCATCCATTATAGTAGAAATGTATTTCATGTTGGCAGGTTTTTCCGATGCCGATTCTAACGATTGCTACATTAACGACAGTGACAATATACAACTTCAGTCGTCAAGTGAGTCAATGCTTTGCTTTATGTCTGTCAATAGAGACAACGTTTACTTTTATTTGAGTGATATTCTTATTGTTTATTTTCTTGATCGATACGCTGAAGTATCTTTTATCCACTATCAATATTGTTTGATTGTTTTCGGACTAACGAAACAAGAATTGAAAATAAGAAATAGACGTACAGAAAACTATTGATTCAATTAAGCATATCAACGTGGTAAATGAATTGATAAACCTATTTCGACTTTCAAGCCATTCAGAAGTGATTTAGTATCAGTTGGAAAAAGGAGGAGGAATAGGAAAAAAGGAGGAGGAAATGGGAGCCGGGAGCCGATATTCTTTGAGAGTAAAAGTAACAGCAGTTACTCGAACCTGTTCAGATCTCAATAGTTTCTTCGTACTATTAACTTGGAGATAGGCAGAAACTTCTCATATTATTTTTCAACTATGTTGTATGGGACATGTCAACAATTTCAATTGAGCATTCCTCAAAACTTTCTCCTCCAAGCGGTCTAAAATTTATGTCTTCAAAGAATTTCATCTTGTGTTCACAAACTATTTTTATAACAATTTACGTTCTTCGTGTTGGATAATGTTTTAAAATGAAGTTCAATTTTATAATTAACTTTATTTAATTTTAAGATTATACGGAAAGAGCACGTTCTTAAAGGATGTCATAGAGCAGAGAGAGAGAGAGTTGCCCTAATTTAAACACAAATTATCAAAGAGTAATTAAACCAAGTCATCAAAGATTAAGGCGTAAAGTTCAAACCAACAAAATTAAATTCAACACTTAGGCATTGGGTCATTTTAAACCCGTTTAAATCTTAGACCAGTCGTTGGATTTTACTGATTTTGCGCTTAGATCCTAAACTATGAAAATATGTATGGGAATATTTAGTACTAGCTGCGAATTTGATAAAATACACAGGCAATAAACAGTTGGTGAACAAGTCGAAAAATTCACCGTACCGAAAAATTTTGCACATATTTAGGGCATTCTAAGAAAAGGCCTTTTTATTTGTATATAAAAACACAGTCAATAATGAGGACTGCCGACAGAAGTGAAAACTCAAAAGAGGTGGGAAGGCGTGACAATATTTCTAAAATAAATAAGCACAAATATAAACCCTTGTTTCTTAACAATAAAATTGAATACAAAGAAAAAAATAAAAAAAGTTCGTCGAAACTGTTCCAAATTCAAATACACGTTGTTCACGCGAACCTATAAGGTACTCCTACCAAATATCGTCAAAACGCGGCTAAAGCAGTTTTCACTTGAAATATACGCCCGTAACCCAAAGGGGTAAACAGAGATCATGAAATTCCATTTGGCGCGATCCTGGCAAACCTCTCTCGCTTCCACATCCATACATCTACGCAGATATAGTCATCGGTTAGGGGTACTCAGTATACCGCCCTTCTTTAATAGCACTAATCTGATCGATATAAATTCTCCTTGGATTATTATTTATATATAATAATCTGAATATAAGGAAAAACTAAACATACACATGAAAAACATATAACAATAACTTATAATTTGTTTACTTAGGACAAACCTTACGCATCCCATAAGAAGCAAGTTAAATATCCGTAGGCTTTACGTAACCGTGATAAAGTTTGGAGGTAAGTCGTAGGTATTCCGGTCGTAGGTACAGACAATAAAGCCGTGAATGAGGGCTATTTGTTGCGAACTCGTCTGTCTCACCCGGAAGTAGCATTTGAAGCGGATTTGGCGGCTTCGAGACCAGTCTCAATAGTAACGAAAGTAAAATTAATTTCTTTTTACCAATCTAGCTTTATATTGTGTTGTCATCTAAATAAATTAAACATATACGAATGTATAATTTTGACATTGTAAACATTCTAATATCTTACTATCAATACAATAACAAAATAATCAGTTCAAACACAGTTATTATATTGACACTAGATATTTATTACAACTTCAAATGGGTCATTGTATTACCCTCGTATATTTCTGTCAAATTGTAATGTTATTACTAAAAGTATATCATTCTCTTTCATTATATATGAAGTATAGTACCTAAACAAAATAAAAAATTGTAAATGAAACAACTAAACTAAAAAATATATTTTTTTATTTTAATTAATAATAAAATAACTAAAAGATTTAATTAAAAGCGAATTTTAAAAACTAATTAAAATAAACTTTTAGAATATTCAATGACGTACCTCTATTATTTATGCTCAAGATCACTCGGAACGCGAGCCCTGTATCAGATGAAGCTGTAAGAACCGTCAATAAGGTTACCAGCAACGACATCTTCGAAAAAAGATTAGATCTATTATTTATCTGTTTATAAAAGCATCGTACGTGCAGAACGTAAATCACTCGTGTACTGTGCGGTGTGTTTCCATTGTTTGAATGCGAACGCTCACGACAAACACAGCCTTGAGAATCCCGTGTGCGTTACACATTGCGGCAGTGTATCGTACTTCTAGATACGAAATAGAAGTCAAGATCGTGAAATGGTAACGTCGATTATGTTGTAAATAATAAAAGTAGGATAACGGTCGCGTCTTTTGATGTCAAGTGATCCTCGCCGATCATGAACATCACCAGGGGAGACCTTTGAATATAAAACTGAAGATAAATCGGTCGACCGGTCCATAGATAGATCGATTTATCCACGAAGGTTTTGTGGGATAATCATATGGTTTTCAACAAGCAAAATATCAAAGAGTATGGATGAATTAGACGTTTCGTCATATTCGACCCATCAAATGCACCATATATACATAATGTGGTGCATTTTAAAAATTATGTGATGCATAAATATTTAGAGACCTGAAAACTATGCTAACGGATTACATTAGACTAGAACAAAGGAACGATAAAGCGGCATGCAGTGTTGAGGTCGCTCGCATTGTGGAGCTGCAGTGATGTGACAGCGGCGCCGCGTGCGACCTGCGTGAACGTGAAGAATATGCCTGTTGTAACACAATGTAGTTGTTATAAAAATAAGATCTCACAGTCATGATATAAATGCTACACAAGGGTAGAGAAGTAGAGAAACCACAAAAAATAAACGAATGTATTTTTTTCATTTATATTTGCCTACCTTTACGTGGCACTACAAAGCATACCTGTTATAGCTAGATGTAAACTGCTGGTATGTATTGGTTTGTTAAGTTTAAAAACCACAAAAATAACAAAACTTACAAACTACATGAAACAAGAAAGTGTGTGTGTCAGCTCCGACGCACGACTGGAGCTTACAACTTACGAACGATTATAAAATACATAGATTAGTAGATGAGGTTAAATGAATGCATTACTTATATCACAAGCATGCATGATACATTTGTTTATATTAATTTTGCAATAAATTTGTCAAAATACATAACATGGCCATGAAAATATAGAAAATAATAATTCTATATAATCATTTCCTCAATTCACAAACAAATCCTACACCGTTGTCTGGCAAATCCAGCAACTAGGCCCCTAGATTACATTTTTTTTATACTCTTGTCCCCCTGACATATATTTGGTCAGAGCCTTTTTTTTTTCATATTTCTTTTACTACTCTTGTGCCTATATAATTTTGATTTTTTGTTAACTACATAAGTTTTGACTATGGCATTTTTTGCAGGTGGCTTAACTCTGTACATATTCAAATATACTCAAGCAAGCTCACTGTGGTAGGCGGTTTGCTATTTTGTATTTCCGCAATTTTGCCTTCCTTCTTTCCATGTTGTCTGTGTCCTATGCTGTTATTTTTCTTTGTTTATTACTTTATAATAGAATTTCCAATTTATTATTTCCAATTTCTAACTCGTTAATTATTTATCTATTGTTTATGTTTCAATTCTATGTATTTTTACTTCATTAACAATTTTGTAAGTGGCTCTTTTTATTCTAGTTTCTGCTGTTTTCATTTCATTGTCATGTTTTTATAATAGTTTAATGTTCTTTGTGTCTTGTTCAGATTGTTGCTGTCTTTCCTTAGGTGTTTTGTCACTTCTATCTACCGCTACTTCCTCTCGGGATGCATGGATTAGCTTGACCTCGACCACACGTTGTTCGGGCTAGAATTTTTAGTGCGTTTTTAGAACGATTGCTTCCGGGTGATTTATTTCAGCAGCTTTACTGGTTTTGGGGACGTCGCAGCATATTTTCCTAATAAACATCAGATAGCATATGTTATTATGCTACTCTGTGTTCTTTCCCAAAAGTTTGTCTCCTCTTTTGTATTCCGCGACGCCCTTCTATCAGGATTTTCAGCGCTCTAACCTGTCCAAAAAAGACAAAAAAGACGTATGCACTAACGTGATTGACGGCATAGAGCCGAAGTGTAAAAATTACATGTTTGCAAGATACGACAGAACCAACCACAACGCTTTTAGCCACGATTGCCCGGTGCGAAAACGGTGGGACGAGATAGCACGTTCCGCCATTTCGTACAGCTAAGGCGGCCCTGGCACTCATGGGAAAACGAAACGGACTCAAGAGCGTAAAAGTAACGACGGCAAACAAGAAGACCTTTCATCGTCAGGATGCAAGGAACTTGAACGCCCTAGATTACATTAGGGACCAAGAATTTTTATTTTTTAGCTCAAGATCATTCTATGCCCTGTATCAGATGAAGCTGTAAGAACCGTCAATAAGGTTACCAGCAACTGCATCTCCGAAAATAAGTCACAAATAAATAGGCGCTATACCGTTATAGACGTTTCCATCCCGCCGTGTGTACTCTGTACTGGAGAATGCGCAAGATAGGTTGAGCATGAGATGAGCATAATATTTTTCGTGTAATGCTTAGTTTGATTTTGCTCCCCATACATTTTCAAACCCAGGGCTTATGTATGAAAATCGATGCTAAGGGAATAAACTCCAAAAAGGCAATGATGAATGTAGTATACGAAATTAGTCCAGCTTACCGGATGTTTACTTTGCATACAGTAATAATTAATAAAATCTAAAAGCTCGAATGCAAGCTTAAAATTACTCCAGTTATTTGTTTGAAAATCTAAGCTAAATGCGGTCTTCGAGTAGATTGAAATAGTATACAGCATATTGCGCGCACTCGCTACCGTATCATATGGGCAAGTGACGACATAGTTGGAAGTAGTTTGAAGCGCCAGTTAGCCCCGAACTTTGCAACTTNNGTGTGCCAGGATCGCGCCAAATGGAAATCCATGATTTCTGCCTACCCCTCTGGGTTACGGGCGTGAGCGCATATTTATTTATTTATTTATTTAAAACCAATATCCACTATTTAATTTAACAGTTTTTAAAAGCACTTTTATATTCAAATATTATCCCTTTAATAATCTTTTATTTCGTATGTTGAGTTGTTTATAAAGTGAAATGGCTACTTCGCTCATATGTTGGAGCTTTATTCCATTCCAGCTTCACTTTTTAATTTTGGATTTAACAAAAAAGTTATTTTGATTTAATAAACTTTACAGTTAAAATGAGATACCTAGTTGTAATGTTTATAACAGTTTCTAGGTCCTTTAAGGTGACCTTGGAGGTCTTTATTTCAATTGTAAAATCCAAACTCTATCGCTTTTCGTATTCTCGAAAAGCATCGTGGGGAAACTAGGAGATCGAATACAGTGCGCATAGAGTGTCGCCTCAGTACACGCTCCATTTACCTCTTTCAGAACTTGAAGTGGCTCGCCTTGTGCCTTACCGCTGATAGTAAGTAGCGAGCTTTACTTTTACACAAATATTAGGATGTAAGAGATAATTTTAGATATTTTTATACATTGTTGGCGTCCCCGAACTAAGTTTCCACTCATTTTGACTTGATTTTAATCAAAGAGGATAAAAGTATTGACATATTAACAAATTTAATCGCAAGTTTTCAACCCAGTGGGTTGTTCGAGGTTAAAATGCTTTAAATTTTTAATGCTTATTCATTGTGTATTCTTTAAAAAAATATACAAAAAAATTAATAAAAGCATGGTTGCGGAGTAAATTGCACACATTACAGATTTAACATTTATACAACGGGCAGTCGTAAAAGGTAACGAGGTAGCGTCGCCACCATTATGTCGCTACAATGGATACACGCATGATTGAATCGTAAAAATAAATTGCATATATTATATCTGCATTATAATTATAACGAGGAAATATTTGACCTGTGACAATGAGTGCTGTAAAGTACGTCGGGAACATAAAAATTAAATAAACTCAACAAAGTCCTTCGACATCAATCATTCCAATATATTTTAGAGTCTGTATGGTACAATTATTATTACAATAAAAGTAAATAATACTATATACTGTTATATGTATTTGTCTAGTTATTCATTTATTTATGTATCCATCATAAAAGTATTATAAAGGATACTTGATTTATGCAATGATTATTTATGTAGTATTGTTGTATAAATTATGAATTTAAAAATAAATTATTGCTATTCAGCCCCGGCTTCGCCCGGGTAGCAATAATTAAGTTGAACCGATCATGAAGCAAGGCCGATCTGAATATTTCTTGAAAATTTAATCGAAATCGATCCTGCCATTTCCGATACTATAGGAAACATACATACACAAATCGCCTTTTTTATATATAAGGATATTCATGATAACTTGTACAATAATTACAATAGTAAACTTAGCCTTACATAATATCTTAGCAGTTGTAATGTGAGCGCATGCGTTAGTTCGAAACCTCCATTTACCCTAAACGCTTGGACCCAAACAATAGATGCGATGAAGCTTTATGTATATATACATATAGAATACTCTGTATACGTTACACATACACGAAAGCCTTTTGATGGCTTACATATGTCTGTATATAACCTAAACTATGTGACTAGATAGTATTGTTTACACTGACGATATTATAATAATTTACCACTAACTATATTATAGAGTCCTAAATGTACGAATGTGTCGGCTCGGCCGAGGAAGTATCAATATTTTAAAAATGAAGCGTAAGAAAGATACTTCTGCGTTTCATCTTATGAGGAAGTTTTGCAGGCAGCCGCTTCGCTTTCTTTTCTTCAAGAAATATTCTGAATTTGCTGAAAAAAAAACGATGACTGTTTCAAAATGAAACGTAGCTTGAACTGTAATGTAAGCTCTCCAAAGTTTTTTGAGTTTAAATTGTGTAAAAGGTTTTTCATTATACCAAGTTCTTACTCATCCGAAATTCTTGAAGAAGTCGGATGAGGAAAAATACAGGACAAAAGAGGGAAGCCCCTAAATCCCCTTCAAACCTTATTTCCGGACAAAACAGACGAGCCGAGCGACGAGTGCACAACAAATAGCCCTCATTCAGGGGCTCTATTTTGTGAAATGAATACCTACGGCTCACCCCTGGCGAACTATATTGTTTCCACGTAAGATGCGCAGACATGCAAAATCCTTTGTAATTGAAGTAAGCTCGGGTTGCGGTAAAGAAATGGAAAACTTAATACAGGAAGTACATTATGTATTACGTATACAGACATGCTTACATATTTTTACTTATGTATATTTTATATGTTAAGCTTACGTTATATTCAACGAGTATCTATCACTACATATCAAATTACAATCTATAAAACAAATAAAAGTCTCATCTCTTTGTCGGTCTGTCTAAGCTCGATGAACTCATAAACTATTGTGCAGATTTTTTAGACCGCATAAAATGTATTATATTTTTGTGTGTTGCTTGTAATATGATAAAAGAGGCAGTATATTGTTCATGCGAAGCCGCGGCGGGTCGCTAGTAAAGTATAAAACATTATGATTATTCATATCAAAGTATGTTTCTATTTTGGTAATCAAATATTTACCCGAAAACCACTCAGAAGTGTTATTCGGTGAGATTGTGGGTGTTTGACAGTAATCCCTTCTATAACAGAGATTTGTTTTAGCTTATAGCCTCGCGGAATATAATAAGTATGTATGTTCCCCTTTAAATAAAACATTAGTACTACGTTTGAATGAATATAAAATTTTCCAAGCGCCTTTACTTAATTTTGCAATACTCTTTTAACTGAGGTAAATTGCTATTACAAAACTGTAGGGTATAATTTGTAGTTTAACAAGTTTCAGTAAAAATAAGTTCGATAAAAGCAATTCCAAACACCATTTAGCAAAGCTTACTCTAAGGCGACCGAATAAAGTGAAAACTCAAAAACTCGATTCACTCGGTAACACGAGTTAAACTTATTTAATGGTACTGAACAAAGACAGTTTTTACTATTTTATACATCAACATTCCCTGAGCTAGTCCTAAGTGCACTTACAATTTAACAATGTTAAGTTTATTTTTATTTAGATATTAATAATATGTTGAAACGATGAATGAAGAGAGAATAACGAAACAAAATTACGTTGATCGATGAGATTAGTGTCTTACTAAAAACTTGCGATATAAGGAGTAACCGACGAGCATGTTTGTATATATATATGGTATATGGATATATGGATGTAGAAGAAGCGAGAAAGGTGTGAAGTCCGTGATCTCTGCTTCACCCCTGGGCAACGGGCGTGAGCGCATTATATTTATTATATTAATAAAAATAATATTCATCGTAGCTAATATGTTCATTTGAAAGCGCGATCCCATCAAACTTGGCGAGCAATACAGTTTTTTTAATATTGAAAAAACCAGCGAGTGACCACGATTCCAATTGATGTTAAGTGGTGATGTGCTCAAAAGATAGTACGCACTAGTTCAGTAACAGTCTATTCTTTTGTCTTATGGAAAAAGGTGCCAAACGAACTGGCTGTTCACCATATTACGTGACCGATGCCCAATAGGCATCTGCAACAACTTCATAAGTTTAGGGAACTTTTAAAGACCAAAAGAGGAGGAGAAAAACATGATAAAGGATATTTCTCTTTGCTATCCATCCCCTCCCCCTCTATCCCATCCAAAAAGGATAGGAGGTCTAGAATTGGGCCTCCCGCAGCTCACTCATCAGTCAAAACATTACACGCACAGCTGGTGGCCGATGGGACCGGAAGGTTCTTGTGTGACAGCCACGTATAGGTCGACGCAGCGTAGGTAGGCCGTCCGCAAGACCGACGATCTAGTCAAAGTGTCAGAAGTCCACTAGATGAGTGCGGCAGGAGATCGATGCATGCATGCTCGTCGGTTATAGATGCTCCTTATTTAAGTCACTAACCTGATCGATATAAGTTCTCCTTGGGCGTCCCCTACCAACACTGCCACTTTTCAAATTTATGTCCTTTCAACGGCATTAACTCTACTAACATGCTTTTCCTGCCAAACCCAGCTCTCACTTCCATACATTAAAGTGGGGACTAGTACAGCATTGTGTATTGCCAGACACATACTAGCTCCTCACTACTGTACCTATAGCCCCAATCATCATCATCATCTTTGTTGAATAAACAACTATTGAAAAAACTATACTTATTCGTAGGATGCAAGTTATCCCCAAGTTACATTCAACGTAAAGTTATCTCGATTGCGAGAGTAAAGAGCGCAAGCGAGCGAAATCCCAAACGACTCAATACTATTGTTATGCTTAAAACTTGTCCCAGTTTCCATTCAAAAGTGAAGAATCTATATATGGCGCAACTTTCACAGAACTTTACAAATAGGTTTTTATGTTCTTTGATGTAAGAGAAAACATCTTACGAATTTTTATGAATTGTCTTCAACTACAGATTAGTCGATAAAAGCTATTCCAAGTATCATTTCCAAGATATTAGATACTCGTTTAAGTGCACGCTCAGGAATTTCCCCGCTTATATTCTTTGCATGTTAAAAGTTGTTACTAAAAATCGGGATATTTTCGATCGATAATTCATAGTTATTATTTAATTAATGTCTTTAAAATATTTTAAATGCAGTTCCGTGTCATTCCAAAATGGTATTTAAGAGGAATAAACTGTAGTTAGTATCTTGAATATGGCTTAGCTGTGCCCTGCGGTTTCAACCGCCCTGCAATTTTACTTAAACGAAATGACATTACCTACTTAATACTACCGTAACCTCATCATCATCTCCCCGCCCTTTTCCCGCATATGCGTCGACACAATATGGCCGTAGCACAGTTAAATTGATATTACTTTTTTATTTATAAGCCGATTGAGATAAAACAAACGCTAAATGTTAAGTGAAGCTTAACACGGTTAAGCCGTTTCTGAGATTAGCGGTAACAAACGTACAGACAAATAGACATACAGACAAACAGAAAAAATTTCTAATAATCATTGTTTTGGTATTTATTGCGTGTATGAAGGCCCCCAATAATAGTTTTTCTCAAATATCTTCCATGTACAGACAGGGATCAGTTACATTTTTATTATATGTATAGATTTTATGGGATTTTGAATGTCTTCATTAATCAATTTTATGGGCGAATAAAACTATTACGGCAATAACAGTTTTTAAGTAAACATAGCAATATAAATATTAAAATAAATTAAAACACAGTCGTAACGACTGCCGATAGAAGTCAAAACTCAAAACAAGTGAGTCCGGAAATTTATAATTATCTTAGTAAATCAACGAATGGTCATATTGTCTATCAATCTAGTTCGTATCACACTGGCATCTAACCCCGCCCGTGCATTCAAGGCCGAGAGGAATGTCTTCTTTGATTTTATTATGTCTATCTCGTATAGACTTTACTATTCCTCAATCGTTCGATTATAAACGTTTAGTTTATTATTAATTAAGCTAATTATTAATTTTAAAATGAATTTCTTTTTATATTTTATAATTTTTGAAGTGAGAACTTCTTTAGCCGATATTTGGTAGGGAAATATCATATAGGTTCGCGTGTATAGCATGCGTCATATGCTTAGCATGCGTTAACAACACGCATCAGCTGCCTGTGGTTTTCTGAATATGAAATATATAAATGCGAATGAGAGTTTGTTTTTTACGCTTTAACTCCTTAACTACTTGAACCGGTCATGAAATTTTGCACACACATTGTCAGGGGTACAGATAATGACATGGGGTACTTACCTTATATACCAAAAATAAAACTGTTCCCGAGATACATTAAACCATTATTAGCAGTATCTGTTGCCATGGTAACGTGTCATGCTTTGACAATAACAACTTTGTAACCTATAATTGTGTAAATAAGTTATACGCGAAATCTTATTTTCATTCTTGGCAAAGGTTAGCAATACTGAAGGTAGGTTAGACGAAAATGATTATTAGAACTGTGTAGACGTAATGATTTTCGTATCTTCTTGTTTAATACTACCAGGAAAGCTAACAATTAACACACCGGAATATACCAAATTCGATATTAAAATATACGATTCTTTTTAAATACCAACGAGCACAATCAACTCAGAAATTAAATTAAATTTTGTAACTAAAATGTTGCCATGTTAAAATATTGAGTTACCGCTAACAGAGCGTCTAGACAATATATTAAATGATTAATAGTTTGAAGCGTTGCTTGTTGTAAAATATTACATGTTTACAGAAATTAAATTAAATTAAACAAAAGTTGTCAACAAAAAGTCGAAAAAACATTTAAAACTATTTTACTGCACTATTTGAAAGTATGGCATCACTAATTAACAATACATTGCAAGGATTTAGTGTATATGTCACCGACTAACTGGGAACTACGTCAGTTTATAAATCGGATATTATATACTGTCAATAAATTGTGACCTGTTCTTGCGTTATTACGTTACGTAAGAATGGATGATATTTATAGGTTAGGTTCATTA